>DVPR01001276.1:0-11208 GCA_018239345.1 Oxynetra stangelandi | reverse complement strand
AAATATTATTTCAAAATTACAATGTACTAATGTATATCCAACTAAATCAGATACATGCGTCAATATAAATAATAGTAGTTTTCTTTTGTCCTTTTTCTTTTTTTAGTTGTATTTGTGTTCACTGTGTTTTCTGTAATATCATCATGTGTGATTTATATTTAACTCTGAAAATTCTTACTGTTTATAGATTATAAAAAAGGCGGCAAGTTATTCCAGCATTTGTACTGTTTCATTCTCTATAAATGCTTTACACAGATTTTATCAAGATGATAAATAGCGTTCTTCGATATACATCGATTAAGAAACCCGAAGGCGCTTGGTTTCTGGCGTTGGTCGTAGATTTTTATAAACCCGTCCTCGCGTGGACGTTGGAGGTAAGTAGTACATAAAAACGGTACGGAGCCATCGCAACACTGTTCGAGTGAATTCGTATTTGTTATAAAGTAATTATGCGATAATTCGTTGTCTACGTCCCTTCATGGGAAGGTTTCGGTGACGTAGTGGTAATCAGTACGGTGGTATTGTGCTAGTGTATAAACTGTGAACTCGGCCCGAGGTAGTCGCCCACGAGGTCATAGCCGCAGCTGGTGCAGTGTACTAGGGCACGTGGACACGCCGCAAGAAGTCACTGGACAGGACACACATACCCTGTTAATATTTCTAGTGTTTGATGGTTAAAATAATATTTATACTTCCTCTTCAAGGGGCCCCTACTTCCCTAGCCTAACAAACTAGACAGGTAACTGAATTTATATTACTTCGACCTGCAACCCTGGTAAGTAAATTTATTGCAACCGTTTGAACGTATTTTTCTGCCTACTTTGAGTTAGTGCTGACGGACCACCGGACCCTGTATTGTACGGCACAGGCGTCAAGAACTATTATTATTTTATGTTGGTACTAGCTTTAGCAAGCAACCTTGACAGCGTGGACAACATCAGACATTGAAAGAGTATAATCAATTAATCCTCACATTCAATATAAAATAGAAAAGAGCTTCGATTGTCCACACCTGGGCGGTACGGACGAGGAATCCGTCACCCCACCGACGGTCTCACGAAACGAAGCGAACCGAGCGATGGACAAAACGTTAGTGAGCACTACGAAAGTGAAGTTTGTATGAAACTTTATCGTTAGTCAAGTTTCAACACCTATTTTATTCTCTAAAGGATAGAATTTCTTCAAACCAACATATTATACATGAATTATTTTTATTAATCAAGAGTCTAAAAAATATGTATGTATTGAGTCCAACTTACAAACGGTAGTAAAAATCGTACATACTTTGAACTCGCCTTTTATCCCGTTATGGATGGCTGGAAATCCTTCCTAGTGCTCACTTTCGTCACCTCATTTACATTTCTGCCAATTTTTATACTTCTGTGGGTTATCGATCAGTCAGTCAGTTTCTTTTTTATATGTATACATTTATAATTAATATTGAGTGTTAATTGGTAAATTGAAACTTTATTGGTCGATTACCTGTGGAACTTACTTAAGGGTATATACACTACTTAGAATCTCTTTACGAGTTATGTTTAATTTACCGTTTTGTAAGAGATTTTCGTCGAACCCGAAGAATGATTTTAAGTATTTCAAGGAATGATTACATTTATTATTATTTATTTCATATTGTTGCTTTTGTGTTATGTGGCGACCGTTGGATGGAGAATGGAGAGATGAAGAAAACAGGATGAAGGAAATGAAAAAGACTAAATACCTAATTGGAATATTTGATGTCATGCACTCTACGCTTCGGACAATAAAAAATTTTATTCACATCAAGTTTATGTTTATTTCTCAGTTACTAATATTTATTATCCATGAACAATTGATGGGTTTTATCACACAAATTATTCTTAATCTGAAATTATTTTCTGCTGAATAATTTAAATTGCATTCAATGCATGTTTTTTGAAACTTCTATTTGTTTTCTAATTTTTTTAGAAACATAGTTATATTGTAAAAATATTCTTAGAAAATATATTTTTAAATTTTTTTATAAACACTTACGTTTTATGAATTAAAGTTGTAAGATTCCCTAGCACTTCAAATGTTTAGTTATCGGTGCAGCTATTATAAAAAGTGTAATTATGACGTAGTCTTTGTTGTAAAATAAACTTACCGGTACAAGTTACAGTTACAGTTACATTTACAGTTCAAGAACACGTACTAATCCTACGCGTCCATAATATAAACGGGGTTCACAAAACACAAGTAAACGTGTACCAAAACAATTTAAAACGTAGGTAGAGCTAATACATAGTCACGAAAAAGCTTATATATGTAGGTTACGACGCTTTGTACTTGTTGCGAGTTAGTTACACGTGTTGTAGTCGTCGGATCGAATGGGATATAAAGTGGGTCCGTGACCCGGTCAGTTGGGACAATCAACGGCTGCGGAACATTCAAATAAAAAACATCCGACTGTCTGTTACTCTGAACTCGCGATTTTTAGCTATTTACATATATTTTTCAAAGATTTAGAAGATACATACAAAATAGCAACATACACAACAAAGTCGTAATTCAGTAATTATTTTAAATAATGAAGTAGAAATATGACATCTCTATAATGTACATAAAAGTGTGTATATTTGTAAGTACAAATAGTGTTTTGTCAATAGTTTTCGTGTGAAAACTAAATAGGTGCAGTCTGCAGCGAAACACGCGTCGTGAAGCCTAGGGCTGTAGACGGATGTGAGTGGCACGTGGTCGCCGCGGGGGACAGTGCCCGGGTGTGCTGCTGTGCGCAGACTGAAGGAGGCAGGCTTTTGTAACATACGTTTTATGACGGACATATTAAAATTTTATACACTTATCGGACAAAATTGATTCATAAAATATTGGGTCAGGTCGTCGGGAAATTAATTATTGACAGTTTTGAGTACAAACATGAAATTTTATTGTTAAAATGGAAGGTGTTTTTTGTGTTATGTAAATGCCTATTATTGCACTTGACAAATTGCTAATCGCACTAAATTCGAATTATAAGTCGAAATGAATTATTGAAAGTCGAATTTTTATTATTAATGAAATAAATGATCAAGATGTTACAGGATTACATTGCAAGATTCAACAAAGTTAATCAAATAAAAACATGACGCGTAAATGTTAAAATCTACATTTTAATGTTACTGTCATCGTGAAATCCTTGTTTTAAAATATTAAGATATATTGTATTTTAATGACTGCAGAAGTATCGTGAAAGCGAATTGAATTAAAATAGGTCCAAACCGAACCAAACCTGATATCGCTCTAAGCTCGAGCAGAGCGAGCCGAGTAGAGTACAGTGCAGTACAGTGCAGTACAGCACAGCGGAGCACGCCACTCAAACAAAAGAACACTTGCCAATCAAGTGCGCTTTGCACTTTTCATTTAAGTTTCTTTTTGTTTTGCGGCCGTTCCATTCGGGAGCTGATTGATTCTGTGTACGCCGCGGTCGATTGCAGCACCTACCCGTTTTGTTTTTGTACTGTATATTTCATACGTTATTTTAGATTGTGTTTATTACGAGTTTTTAACCAAAAACTTCTATGGGCAAGTTAGACGGTCTCTTGATGTTACATGCTAACAAGGAAGCAAATGCTACCTTCTACATATTTTAAGTGCCTACTTTGGGATCAGACGACCGTGTGTGGAATTGTCCCGAGATATTATTATTAATATCATTTGTTAACAATTTTCGCATGCTCTCGAATTCCACTACTGGAACCACTTTAATTTCATCACTGGAATGGCAGACGTTTACATTTCTGAAGTATTAAGAAAAAACTATTATTGATAAGATTGTTTCCTTTTTAGAATATAATGAAATAATCGATAATGCGAATTAATTTTAAGGTTATTAAGATGACTGATTATAATTTTGCAAATAGTCAAAATAATTTTAAAAATTAAATTAATCGGTATTACACAAAGATGCTTTGTGTAAATGTGTAAGTCTTACATCAGAATTGCGAACGTGGTCGGCGAGAGTCAGGCCGTACATGCGGCGCAACAACCTCATCTCGACCGCGTTTACCTTGCTATCGTCCTCTTTCTTACATACTCAACTTTCGCTTCCATATAGTAGCGTAAGCACAGAGTTGTGTATGACCAAGCGAGCTCGTTGGCTCAAATACTTACTACTCTTTAGGTTTAGGTTTATAGAAATTTTATTCTCAAAAGAGACACATAAGTCACTTAAATGAGAATTACATGAAAACAAAAACAGTAATTAATTTAGATGTTCGCCATAATTATAGCTTACCCATTTAATGCATTAATGTTTTTTTTTTAAGTGCACTATCGAGAATAAATTCGGCTAATTTAGTTTTAAATGCATTCAATGAGTGTACATTTTTTATGTGTGCAGGTATTCCATTGTAAAACTGTGCTCCTTCATACGTTAAGGTTTTTCTACCATAGGATGTTCCAATCTTTGGTAATGCGAGGAAGCTAGCTCGTCGAGTGCTACGTTCATTAAAATATTTACATTTGGTGAAAGTAATATTAGTAAGGATAGTTTTGTTGAGACATTTCTTGATAAAGATGCATAAGTTGTATATAAATAATTTTCTAATATTCATAATTTTAATGTCACTATATATCTTGGCTGTGGGTGTTCGGGAAGGATACCGAAAAATAATTTATATAGCCTTGTTTTTTGCTCTTTGTAAGTACGATATTCTTATTTTAGTAGCACTACCCCAAACTTCAATTAAGTAGATTAAGTGAGGCTTAATTAATGTGTTATAGATCATGAAGCGGAGATCGTGCTTACCCATCGAGCTTACCCAACGCCCCATTCACGCTATCCCCTGCATTCACTCTTCTCTCAATGTCAGCGGTGTACCTTTCATCTCACCTAAAAGCACATCCAAGATAAACATGTTCACCCACTTGCTCCAGCACTACATCATCTACCACTACTCTTGCAGTGGTGCTCGACTCATCTCTTTCAAAAACCATTACTTTGGTCTTGTTCACATTCAAATTTAAGCCTTTCTTCATGCAATCATCTGTCATAACTGTGACTAGTGATTGCAGTTCAGATGGTGTGGCAGCTAACAAAATGGCGAATATAAAATGAATATAAAAGTGCATTAATTATTAGGTATATCAATTTTATTTATATATTTTCTAGGATCATTATTTGTTATGTCTAATAAATGAACGCGCACGGAACAGTCATGAGGGGTTGCCGTCGCCTATGGATATCAGCAACCCACCTCCAATACGGTTTAGAAATATCCTATTTTTGGCCGGTTAAGGAAGACCTCAAGTATACATGTCGACCGACAACCACACCCTTAATATCAAAACTACAATAATTATAATAATAACTGCTTCACGGCAGAACTATGTGTAGCGAAGGTGCTTCCCTGGGCAAACCGTCTTTTTACGTGTGGAAAGACCTTCGTCTCTTATGTTTGGCCACCGGAGGCCGGAGAGGTCAGCGGGGCTTGAACCCACTAAAGCCACACGATGTCAACGCTTACCGTATTAGTGCCGGGATAGCCGTTACCACGGAGGCCTTGGCATGGCACATTCTCTAGCCTCTGTCTTTAGTGAGAGAGTTGCGGCGGCCAGCGGAATGGCCCAGCAACCTTCAATTTTCCGCAAAGGTGCTCTCGATAGGTACCGGACGCATCTTTCAAGCCAAGCTGCTACATAGGAAGACGGCTTCTCGTATATGCTGCTGACCGGCTGTTGTTATGGAGGCAGGGGGTGCAGGCCGTAAGCCCGCCTTTTGCGCTGTGTGCGCCGGTGACAGAGGGTGAGGTCTGTGGTATCTTCGCGCTCTGTATTGACCGCTTCTTTACGGACGCACTCTACAAGGACCTACATCCCTGTCCGCGACATCTCAATGTCGATCATGTTTCTAACCATAGTCGTCCTCCACGACCGCGCGTAACTTCGCGTGCATCCATGTCTTGCCGTTCGTCGGAACGGTGGCAAACTGCAGAAGGCTCACAATTCGCTATGTAACACAGATACCTTCCGAAGCAACCATGCCCAGATAGTATTTGCGTCTAACGGAGTGTCAAGTCGCACAACTCCCAGATAAAAGTAACTGCAGGACCCCTCCGGCCCTTCCAATAGGAGCCGCGTCAATGTACCAACCGCAGAGTTCTATCTGCTATCAAGAATGATACCTAAATAACGCATCATCGGCTTGATGGCGATTTGAATACCGCTAACTGTTCAGCTTTAAATTAAGCGTCAAACCGACTACACGGGAGTCGGAATGTGGCAACGCAGGCGGTCACGAGTGTGTTGTCGGCGTAGGCGTAGGCGACAACGATGGGATCGGTCCTGAGACAGAACCCTGTGGAACACTACACGTCGTTGCACGCTCCTTCCATCCGTACTTACAGGGAATATTATCCTCCTGTCTGAGAGGTGCTCCCGGATAAGCAGGCGCAGAGATGGTTCTACCACCTACCTGATACCTAAATGTATGCAGAAGTACTGCAAATAAAAAGTAAAAATTTTATTCATTATGAAATGCATATTAACATTGTATGATCTTTATACATCTTCTTCGGACTTGCGTTATGAAGGTAGTGAGACGTTATGAAGATAGGTCGGCAGAACACTGACCTTCAATTGTGTCTGGTAAGGTGTTGGATCTATCGAGTGCCTGCCTACGAAAGAAACATCTTTCAATAGCTACCTAACTAAAATATATAAAATTTATTAAAAAATTACGAAAGGAGAAGTGCATTTAATGGGTTGGAATTTTGTACACTTTTGCTATCTGTTACCTGTCACAGCCACGATCATTTAAAGTTCACTCTCCGTACCGTTTCTACCTCTGAGGGTAGTGTGAGCAAAGAAACTTTTAGCTTTTTTACTACGACGAAAGTCTAGCGATCGCGGCCGCTTACTCTGTAATGGCTTTTCGTATTTGCAATAATTTTCAAGGCATTAAAGCTACGTTGCAACAGTATTATAATTGTGCAGTCAATTTTGTGCTCGGCGTTGGGACTTGAATTAAAAGTCATTGCCTGCAATTTGTAATTTTTTTTAAAGTTTTAAATGTTAACTAACGTGGAGTGACATGAAGAAACACTTGCACTTTATTTAAATTTATTGAAGTTATTGATTTTTTTGAACTGAATGAATTGTGTTCATAAATTCCTTCTTTTTACTCTTAATGGGAAGAAGATGAAAAACATTGTGAGGAAACCCGCGTATCTTAGAATGTCCATTACATTTATTCAGGTACGGGAAGTCTGCCAAGCCGCTCTTAGAAAGAATTTGACGACGAAGAAAGCCTAGGGAAGTATAACTTTTAAAGCGTTCTTGTGAGTAAATGCACCCATTTTTTTGTTTCTTTCACGAGGTGAAAAATATAATAGTGACCGTCAAATGTCGTTCAAAATAACTATCAATATGTGAAACAGTATAATATATAGGTAAATAAGATAAAAAGAGCACCTGCCTCGCGAGCTCGGTAGGAACCTGTTTTATATCTTCTTTTAATGGCGCCAAGTGAATAGCGGAGATAACACAAAGTATAACAAAAAACCGAAAATTTTATTGCATCATTGATAACCGCTGAGTCACCTTAAAATTTGTTTATCTATATAATATAGATACGTTTAAGTTTATGGTTACGTTCTATATTATTATCGCCGTCGCCTGGCTGTATATATGTACATATGTGTGTGTGTGTGTGTGGATGTTTTTAACATGTCATTTGAATATCAACGTTAGTTTACTTTGAAGTATTGACTAGTTTGTTGTATAATTATTATGTATTCGAATTGGCAATCAGTTACCATAGTAACAATGATATGCTGTAATAACAATGATGCCGACGATCGTCTGAAAATAACATATAGCAAGAAGCCATATCCAGCGATGTCGCCGTCAGCTGCTGGTCGCCAAACACTTTGCTTAGAGTATCACCACCAACTACATTTCGCGAAGTTCCCAGTCTAGTAGTTTCCTTTTTCTCCTTTTATGTTTGTTCAGGTGAGACGACTCACGTGCGCGCGTCCTTTGTGGGCTTTTTTTTTCGCTGGGAAATGCTCATGCATACCACCCTGTCGGGGACTCAGGGTTGTTATGTGGGACTCCCGGGCCTAAAGCCCGAGCCTACCCACTAAAACCACCAGCGGTGCGCCTTCTTATCGTCTGATGACTGAACCGAGGGATAACTTTGGCGCCCTACCCTGGTCCAGTCGACGGCTGCCTCATCAGGCTCTCCCTTAAGCCGGGCCCCGCTCGCGGCTTTCTCCGTTATGAGGGGAGGAGAGAGGACAGCGTACACAACACGTCTCCGCCCGGTCCGCCTAACAATTAGGTATTGACATTCAGTCGTTTTAATTATCAGAACATAAGAGTACATGTACATACGTACACATAAGGTGTTCATAATAAGTGACATAAAATTAAGCGATTAACACCTCTCTATTCTCGAATTTAAGATTTAAAATCCTGAAATTTAACCAAATACCGATGTCCTATACTTACGCCAGTGGACAGGTACAGTGAAGAGCGGAAGACACATGGTGAGCTGTACATGCATAATCTCCACGGGATGTATGGCGGTAACGGAGAAAGCCGTGGGCTGCTTATACTTGTGGTGGAGTTTGTGGAACTTCTTGTACAGCCAGGGAGTGTGGTAGAGACGGTGAAGTATGTAGGTGGTGTAGTCCTGGAAAATACGGTGAAAGCGTTTTTAGACCACAAAATTATTACTTTAGTTAGTATGGAAATCTTAAGGCCCCTTGATATGCGCTAAGTGACCGCGGAGATGTTTTAGGTGAAAGATTTCGACTTGTGAACAAGTGAAAACAGGTTAGTAAATAATTTTTGAAATGCTACTAGTATGTTGTTAGTAAAATGTTCTTTTATATCTTATAGAAGGTATAGATATGTATAAATATATAAGGTTCATAGGGATTATGTAGTATTTATCAAAAAAATGCGATAAAAATGATTAATAGTGTCATAAATATCAATTTGTGACAAACAAAACAAAAAAAGAACGTTTTATTGTAATTTTCAATTTCTTTAAATAAAAGTGAATGAATTTGCATATGGCAGCGGGCAATTCACAATCCGTGTTTTTACGCTGCATTAGAAACTTATTTCGATAATGAATACTAAGAATGTTTTATTGTCTAGTTTTTGTATATACTCGTATCATTGTAGACCCTATTGAAAATATCATGCCTACTATTTTTTTTATATTTATTCCAAAAGAAAAATTGAACAAACCGTATAAATGAAGATCACCGGGAATTGTAAGAAGAACCAGATCCATCCGTACTCGTTAAACTGGAAGTAAACGGTAGATGGGTTCTCGTTGAAGATGTAGCAAGCGAGAAATGCGGAAAAAGATCCGGTGATGAGGAGCGACAGGGTGCCGACGAGGATTTCGTGGCGCTCTAACTCAGGGGACAGCCACTTGGTGGGCTGGATCTTCCACTCGTGGGCCACATGTCGTCTTCTCATGTAGAAGTACCACTGGAAAGCAAAATTCTATATGAAATTAGTGACGTACTTAACTAACATAACAGGATTCAAAATTCAGCGATTTCGAAGCAGACTATTGTACCTTATTGTTATTCTAACTTACTCGACTAGTGTACCAAATTCACCAGGCATAGTATGAACAGAAATAATAAAACACGCAAGGAACACTTAGAATATAAAATGCAAATTTTGGTGTTTTATTTCTTTTCCGATTTATACATACCGATATGCATATATGTATACCCAAATTATGGAGACAAAGTCTATTTATAGACAAGATGCGCAGGTGATGTCACTTTACGATAGAAAAATGTTAATGTTTCCTTGAAACACAAAACCTTAAGTAACATCAACATCTACTAGTCCCTGCCGTTTCACACTTTGACGTGGCGTCGACACACCATATATTTCATTTCCATAGCCCGCTGTAGCTAACACATTACATCTGACTTGACAACATTAACATCTCATGTGTTGTAACTGAATGTTTAGGTGAAAAGTAGGTGTGGACATAAAAATAACTGATTTTTCAGATACTAGGAATCTCATTTCACGTCATTGTTACCATGTCATTAATACAACAACTAATATCCCTTTTGTGCGAAACAATTGCAAAGCCGTTCGTCAGTACATTTGCACTTCATTGATAAGATTACTAAGTTCGCATTACGTGTACCTCTAGGAAGAAAGTGTAGGTAAACAAAATAAATGGATATTTGGATTAGTTACGTCAAACGTTGTTTTAAAGATTACAAGCTTATTAAAATAGTGAATTATAGATTATTATACTATGCTCTAAGTGGATTTTTCGAAGTACACATTACAATAACCATTAAAATGCTCGTACGCTGTTTTTTTAAGTATAAATATGTAATCCAAAATGTTGTGGCTATAGGGAGTTGTAGTAGGTACATACTTGCGAAATAATGGATAGTATATACATATATTTGCGACACAATATTTTTAATTGTATTTATATTATTAAGATATGACATATTCCTGGTTACGGTGGTATTGGTTTTTATGTTTACTGTTTGTGTGTATCAATAGCATCCACGACACGAAGTATCCTCCGACTGTGAGGCTATGACTGTGGATAATTATTATTGGTTTATTATTACATTTTCTTACTATTGTTCACGTTCTCGTAAATTTTCATTAATACCTACTTGCAAATAATTGTTAATACAAATTATTTTGTTAAAACAGATTAGTAATTAATTTACAACGAGCCACCATATCATATTATCCTTAAATTTAACTTCCATATTTCAACTCTGTTTCAAGAGTAGTACTTATAGTAAATAAAAAAGGTAAGTAAAGTAAATGCAAAGTAAATGTTAATGAAATACAAGGGCGTCATATATTATTAATAGCTCACAACACTTGAAAAATGATATTAATGCCTGGAGCTCTTAACATTTGCAGACGTTTTATTAAACATCACTATGAAAATATAAATACGCGTAAAACGTGATAGCAAAATGTATTAAAGTGGTAATAAGTTAATAAACTACATACATTTATAAAATTCTAAACTTACCCACATACTTATATAGATCATATGACACACAATAAATATTTACAATCGTCCCTATTTTGGACATGGGAGGGAATCTCACTGGCATCTTTAGAAGCAGCAGTCAGTTTCGTTAACCACTGGACGAACGGGTGAGCAAGTAAAAGTAATTATGTTATGAGTTGAATATATCGTACCGGGCATCATCCAAG
>DVPR01001275.1:0-11209 GCA_018239345.1 Oxynetra stangelandi | reverse complement strand
TGTCCCACACGAGACACTGCTTCTTGTGACGAAAGTACCTGTATTCCTGGACATCTGCGGGTGAACAATACGTATATGTTTTCATATTGAAACCAAAAATTTCATTATCACAGATACATAATTTTTTTAATATAAAAAAAGGAGATGTGCGCCAGAATTTGAACCCACGATCGCAGAAGTAGAACACTGAATTTCTCAACTACTAGGGTATTATTGCTTTATAAAATGTATGCAAATTCCAATAATAAATAAAACACAAAATCAATGACCTGAATACGCGCACACTATCAAGTGATCAGCAGAAAGCAGATTCAATTTGCATTTGTTAGTTCACGTGACCTTTAAAAGTCTTGTTGAGGAAAACATTATTAAAGGTCGACTAGTCCTCGATGCACTTTATCCAGCTTATGTTTATTTCATACGTTCAAGTTAACAAAATTATACGTTTGGTGTAATTTTAAACAGTTTCTCTTATAATTGAGTTAAAATGACTTTGATTATCGCACTTTTTCTTGCTCAAGAATTGTAGTTTCTAGAACTTTCTTTAAGTCAAAAAACTAAAAATTGTCATTAATTTATTTTAACTCACTCAATGTGGTTCCCTCATCCAAATGCAACGGAGTGTACAAATCAGCCGCACAATTAAGATTGTCCTTTTCACCGCCAAATTCATCTTCAAACCCTTCATTTGATAACCCACTGAAATTTCAAAATTATTCGAGGTTACTCACTGTCGAAATATAAATATTATGATAATACATTAATGACCAATGATATTAATTAATGTCTAATGACATTAATCAATGACTAATATAGACCCATTTGCCATAACAATAACCATAATTAACTTGTTTAAAGTATGGATGACCAGTACTTAATTTTATTATTATTTGTACTTATATAATTAAATTGTATCTGGATATTTTAAAATGTTGAGATTATTAATGTTAAGATAATATAATATTTTACAAATTCCAACCTTGCATCTGCTATGTTCTTGATCAAAATCTTGTGTATATAAAAAGTCTTCCATTTCTCTTCATATGTTTCCTGAAAAAATTCAATTTACTATAATACTTTTACACTCACTCCGCTTTTGCAGTTTTATAAAAATTAATTAATATGTCTATGTGATTTAATTTCAATTTTCTTCGAGAACAACCTTACCCATGCCATATAAGATTTTATTTAAAACGATTGAGTCATGAAGTCATGAGTTGATTGGTCATCAAAACCGAAACTAAGCAGCGCTTCTGCTATGCTAAACAGATGGCTAATAAACTTACAAAGTACAGGCAGGATCGAAAAAAGCTTGGGCTCAACACACATATTTTTAGGCCTGTAAATTTTATTTTATTTTCGTTATTGTCATGCTTATGTATCTCTTTTTAACTTTATATTCTTACTTGTATTGACCACCCAACACACAACAACACAGATAATCCCAGTTTGGGGAGCAACCATTAAAGTGTAACTTGTTTCTTTGTGGATAAATAAATAATAAATTTTCGAAACAACTCACTAAGAAATGCAACAAGGGAATGGAAATGAACCGTATGAGAAAATCGATGAAATACTGTACTCACTACAATTAAAACCTGATCGGCGATTTGGAAAGAGCATCTGACGGACGTGACGTAAAGCAACCAGGAGGGATACCAGTGGAACAGCAGGAACGGGATGCCGCAAGTGATAACCGATACAAAGTATACCAGCAACGTCCGCCAGCGACATCTTCTATAGCCGTAGACAACCTGAAAAGCAATTTAATGTATATAAAACAAACAACAAGGTAGTAGCAATGGGAGTTATCTAATAACAGATATCTAGACATGGTGATCATTGTTCACCGAATGTATTTCACAAAACCTGCCCACATCTCGACATGTTAACATTAAGTGGTATCAGCAATACACCTATCATAGATATTACCTTGTGACATTTCCACACAGCTATGTCCCAATCGAGAATCAAACGTTAATCCCCGGCTCAGCAGTTAACTACACTAACCACTGCACCAACGGGCCAGTCATAATAAATATGGCAAAAGGAGAACATTGAAAAATCATTCACCCACCACACTCAGCAGCTACCTACATCCCAAATCAAATTCACAAATCAATAATTCACAAATAAAAATGAACACTATAATATTAATAATTGTATTCACAAAACTCATATCAAAAGTTAATAAAATGTACAAATAGTTAAGATAAAAAAACGCCATGCATAAAACGCTTCGTTTGAAAACAAAACAATATTATACAGTTATGATAAGGGCTATTAAACAGTTACAACCGTTATACAGGTTTTATCTCGGCGAGATAAACTGTGGATGTGTCGAATGGAAATTGAATATACTGTGTAATTGAATCACATACAAGCATTTTAAATATGTACAACATAAGATAAAATGCTAATAATATATATTTAAGTACATATTGTGTATCCTTTGAATACAGGGTAGAGTATCCAAAGTACAAATCCTAGCACAACACTTAGTGTTCTCCATAATATTCTTTAGAATGTTTAAATTCTGTCAATCCCTCCTCTGTCAGTCTGGCAGACAAAAACCTTAACCGTTCTCAGCCTGATAAAGAAACACATATCCATCAATGAAACTATAAGAGTCGATGACGATGGCTGATTGGCTCATTGTGTCACCGCAAGTCGCAACTAGGAAAAGAAAAAGTAATTGTAAAAATTATTCCACTACAATATTAAACTACTGCCTAGTTCGGTGAATAATTTAATAAACATCATATAACAATGCCTCCAATTTATTTGCTCTTTTATCTTTTTTTATCTTCGTGTTCTGCAAGGAGACTTGTTTCCCAATAGTGGGTGGTCATATGCTGGATGAGACCCGTATATATATTTATCTAGTGTTATGCCACATACAATCACGATAAGCCATGATTAGGCCGAGTGGGAGCCTACTAGAATCCTTATTAAAATATATGTAAATATTTTTCTTACTTTCTTTCCTTCTTTAAGATATGAAAATTAGATGTAGGTACTACTTCATCGTGGCATTTACTATCAACTTTTATTTTATTACAATAGACTCACTTTCAACTATGACCTCATGTGATGGTATGTGAGGACAGCCTAGCATGAAAGACATTAGCATTGATATTTTATCAATATGTCCTGAACAGTATAACGTTGTATGTGACGGGAATTCCAGTTCATTCCATCCATGAAATTTCAGTTGCTGGTGGTTTGTAGTGGAAACAATTGGGTAGATCCTTTCACCCAGATTAGGATGTAATGATCAGATAGGGATAGTAATCAGCTGTATGTCTAAAGGTCTCATGATGGAGTAAAGCTGCGAAAATCAGGCTCCTGTGCACACACGAAAATGTATCTCATATTTCAACCATAAGCTTCTATATCCAGGTTTTTGTTTCTAAGTTTATAACATGTTAGCTGAGAAATGTTTTGAATTACATTGTTTTATTTTAAAAATGCTAAATTTCATGCAAGAACGTAACTACATAATTTTGCACACTAAAAGAACTGGCAGCCTCTCATAGTTCTTCATTATCACCTTGGTTAACTGGTAAAAATTGCCAATCGGCATTAAATCTGCTCTTTGTTTACAAAAGTAAATAAAAAACAAACCAAAAAAAAATTGTATCTTTACTACAGATTTGAATAGTTATACTACATACATTACCTGTTCGAATTCCGGATCGGTGCAAATTTTTTGACTTATGATTTCCAATAACGAGGGCCCTCTCGATTCATACTGGATCAACGGCTGGTTATCGTCTTCCGAGTCCATGATTAACGATATAGATGTATTTGGTAATTAATACATGTACATTAACCCGAGGCTTGTTAACACTTATGAAATCTACATCTACATAAATATTCCGTTACCGCTACAATGACATTTTCTATCTTTACCGGACTTTGACATTCACTACATTTAGTCGCATGCTAGTTATATGTTGAAGTGCATTCCGAATAAGTTCTACTCACGTTATATACATGTCACTATTTTGTTTTGATAGCTTGTAAAAAGATTTGTTGATTCGTTACACTATGAATCAGGTTTAGTATCTGACCTCACAAATTCTATGTATCACATAATTTGTAGTAACCAAAGATAATTCCCGTGAAGGGAAAGATATGATAGAATACATAAATGTTTACAGAATCAAAAACCTCAAGAAAAACATCTTCCATTAAGAGTCCAATAAGCCATTACATAAACTTGTAAAACTTCCGTTCATTTCCAGAAATGAACGGAAATTTTACAAGGCCCAGACCCAGGCACGCTCAGATAAAGAAACTAAAGATTGATATAACACGACTAAAGAATTTCATACGAGTGACAAAATACAAAGAATTTGAAATTAAAATTAAGGTATTCACTCTGCTCTGGATCTCCAGAAATTCATAAGATCAGATCCCAAACCTTTATATATTACTTTAATATATCACAATTAACTACTTCATTTATTTGGACAAAAAACCTACACTTTTAACATATGGGATTTTAGTTTTATCTCTGCTTTATTAAACACATCGTTGTTCACCATAGAGTATAATGATTTTTATAGCCATCACTCGTAGAATAATGAAATATAATTCACATAATAACATTTAATACACTAATTGTAGTATTCATTGTTATAATTACAAAGAGACAAATAACTCAAGGTATCATAGGCAAACTTTTTCAAACAATAGAAAAAGAACGAGTGCCAATTACATGTTTTGACGTTTGACATTCAGCTGATGTCATTCACTAGATGGTTTAGCACTATGTAATAGGAAAGGTTAATCGCTTGCATAAGTATTGGGACGTTTTTGGTTTTTATACTAAATATATCCTACAAATCAAAATAAACTAGTATAAGTGCTTCATAAATAATATTTTTTGTGTACTACCTTCTTGATAATATTTCGTTAGTTTCTCTTGAGGAACTTTACGAAAGAAGCTTTACATTGTTAAGTGATACTTAACTATTGAGTCATATATATTTCACTTGCCGATGACTGATAATATGTTAGTAACAACTAGTGCGTGTCTCGTCCTAAGTAATGGTTGATTTTACTAGTGGACCCGCAAACAATAAGTAATCAATTTATCCGTTTACGGAACGCTTCTTATGCAGACGTAACAGATTGAATCTTTTGAACATTAGAAGTATTCAATCTATGTTCAGCGCTCGTAGTCATTCGAGCATATTTCCAAAATGCATCTTATACATTTAATAAATAAAATTATATATATCTTAATAAAAATAAAGAAATGCCTATTATCATTATTAACTTACCATTTGACTATCATCAAACGTGATGTGTTGTTCCATGCTCAGAGTCATTTTTGTATATCACCAAACACCTGGGATGATCTGAAAGAAAAATAATATATTTAGCTATTATCTGTTAATTTATTATATATTTTTTATTTATAAAAGAATCGCATCGAGTTATTCGTTCATTGAGTGAGTATCGAACTACTCCAAGCGTTCATTCGCATTGTCAACTGCCAAGTGTCAACCGTCATATCAGTGACTTAAGAGCATTTGAATGCGTATTATTTTCCGAAATATATATAATTTCCAAACATTTCGGATCCAAATACGTATAAAACCAAGTATAACAAAAAACAAAAGGGTACGTAATTGAAAAACACGCATATAATTTTTGCATTGTACAAAACTTTATATTTATTTGAAATATAACCTATAAATGTATTGATGTTTCGGCAAAATTTATAAAGATTGGTTCCTCTTTTTAATATTAGAACTGTTTGGGTTGTAGATGTTGAAAATAAATTTCCGAACATGCAAACAAATTGCCGTAACATTGAATAAGGTCAATCTTTTGTATAATTAAATGTTTGTGTTCATAGTTCAAGTCGAGAAATACCTCAAGTTTTTATTATGAAATACTTTTTACTCTAAAACTATCACATTGTGGGAGTAAGCAGTCTTATCTATTGAAATATTATTACAAAAAGCTAACATTTAATTTGTTTCTAGACATTGCTCCGAAATCATGACAATAATAATCATACTTCTTCTAAATAAGCAAAGGAAGCATTCTTTAGTGCAGAATTCTATATTATCCTCCATAGAACTGTATGTTTTTGTTTATAGAATAAACAATAATGATAATTCCCGTGCGCTGCTTCACTTGCGGCAAAGTTATAGGGAACAAATGGGAGGCCTATCTCGGTCTATTGCAAGCCGAGTACACTGAGGGGTATGTATTAATTATGTTCTGTTCATACAATACTACAGCAGTGATAGCTTAGTACCTTAGAATTCAGGTTCCACTCAGGGTGTCCTGGGTTATTATCCTGACTTGCAGGTTGACAAAAAATC
Organism: Oxynetra stangelandi; assembly: GCA_018239345.1. Lineage (NCBI taxonomy): Eukaryota > Metazoa > Arthropoda > Insecta > Lepidoptera > Hesperiidae > Oxynetra > Oxynetra stangelandi. The sequence goes on along the minus strand of DVPR01001275.1, from coordinate 4,859 downwards.
ACACATAGAAAATGAATACATTAAAAATATTTTTTTTTAATGAAAAAATTTGTTGCTATTTTTCCTATATTACAGTGATGCATTGGACGCTCTGGGTTTGAAGAGGTATTGCTGCAGACGCATGTTGCTGGGTCACGTGGACCTGATCGAGAAACTTCTTAATTATGCACCTCTAGAGAAGTAACCTCCAAGAAATTGTGTGAAATTAAAAACAACGGAAATGAAATTTTTATATTGGGTTGTCATTAATAATTAAATAGTGAAATTGTCATGGGATTTTTTCTCTAACATATGCACGCAAATTGAGTTCTGAAAGGTCATCTTAATCAGAGGGGTACCTATGGTGCCTACAGCAAATACCATTCTTGGGCAGTTTTTGAAATTGGTTTTCATATGTTTTATTTTATAAACGAATATACCTATAAAAAATATATTTTTATTATTGTTTTGTATTTATACATTAAGCACCATTTCGCTGTCAACCCTCCTCTGACCGCCCCGACCCCCCTCCACTGTCGCTAATAGAATTTGCCATGTCCGTCATACCCCGTTAGTTACCTCTAACTCTTTTAAGTATATTATAATCATACAATAATTGAAAAAAATCTATCATATTGTTAGTTTATAATTATTTATAGTTGAATACTTTGGTAAATTATATGTTGCGGATCTTGACCTTGTAACGTTTTTTGTAGTATTAATATATGTATATCTAATGGAGCCGGCATTGTATGTTATTTTCTGTAATTACAGAATTATAATGTATTTTAGATTCTAACTTGTAATATAATTTAAACATCAGAATAGTAACATAATGGTTATGTGTAACAGGTAACAAGCATGTCAGAGATGATGTTTCCATGTATACAATAATTGATAAAACCAACAAGGGTTCGGATGAAAGTTTCCTTCAGGATCTTGTGCTGCATGAAGTGCACTAACTCAATATATTATATTATTAATATATTAAGCTGACATATGAGAATCCGATAAATTTCTCTTAACCTTGGGTAAATGCAACATGCGATTGACGTTTAGACTTGTCTTTTTTTATATTTGAATAAATATATTATATTTACTGCAACATGTAAGTGAGATAAGTTGACCTTAAAAAAATAAGATCGGATAAACCATTTATTACAATAAATAGTAGAGTGAAATATATTAAATAAGAAACGCTGGATAAGTATACATAGTTTTAAGTAATGTAATGTTACTGTATGAAATGTTAAATATTTTGTAATAAAGATTTTTTCGAAGAATTATTATTTTTTAAATTTTGTTCATAAGTATAAGGAAGAAGGGCCTACACACAGGTGAATAAATTGCGTGTGAGTTCAAAGCGTGGGAGTTGGATTTTAATGGTGTCTATTAGTTTTAGTATATGTTTATATTGTTTGGCACCTGGTGTGACGGTTATTTATTTATTTTTATTTAGTTTTAATCTGTGAACTGACACCCAGTCATTTACGTCCCAGCCGGCACAATCATCGCTTCAATATTTACTTGACTTTTTATTATTAGAGCCATGCTAAAATTCATTTTGTTTTGTGGCAAACTGGTATGGTGTGTATTAAGGAGAGGGGTATAATTGTTGGAGTATGTTTTTCTTATTTTATATCTACGCAAATCGCAGAGCCTTTACTATCGCCCTGGCCTACAAAAACGTTGTTATTATTGCCTTATTCACAATTTAAAATCATTATATTTATTTATGTATATCACATATTCTTTGTATTCATACAAATGTATATCTAACCTTCTATGGAGAGTGTGTAGTTGATCCGCCCCGTCATCATGGCGGAAAAATATTCATGGAAAAGGTATTTACAATTTCTATCCAACATGGGATATCCGTGCTCAGATATGTACATATGTTTCTTGTACATATGTGCTACATATGTTTTTTACACCAGTAGAATCTAGAAGTTTCAGCGTGAAGATGTGAAGTAAAACTAGTTAAAACTAAAAAAAACTAAAACTAGTATTTTTTTTTAAAGTAGGCTTTAAAATAGTAGTGTATTAAAAATATTCTTTTTTTGTTACTTTAATCTTTTACATTTGGAAACCCTTAAATCATCCCCCAATAACTAAGTCATAGGCTACGTCTATGACATAGACATGCATTCACCGATATGCCGGACGCCCTGGTTCAAGCCGGACTCGTGGACCGCATTTTAATTTCCTATTTCTAATATCCTCTTTTCCTCTTCTTTATATTGTTGTTTGGTACGATAGAAATAGCATTCGTGGCACTTAGCTAGGGTTTTTAAATGACCTATCCAACAAGTTTAATTATTGATTTGACAAAAACTGAGCAGGTTATTAAATTAACCTACCTTCCTAATTATTATTATAATATTGATTATTCCTAATTATTATATTCATTTAAATGTTGCATTCGCAATAAAATCGTTGGAAGGTATTTTAAGATATCTAGCGAGATCCTGTTTGTGTATTTATATTAGAATATTTTAATCGAAGCGTTTCTTAACCAGGTTCTAGGCCTGTTTTCGTAATATCATGAATCATTTATTTCTTTTATTAATCCTACGTTCACAAGAAAAAGATATTGGCCGAGCCGTAACCAATAGTAAGTACCTACATGTTTTATCTTCGTCAATACGCCTTATGTACCGTGCAAAATTATGTGTCTAAGAAACAATTCACGTCGACTCAAAATGACTAACTTTTAAACAATAAAAAAAACCATTAAAGATAATGTGAACTGGTATTTTGATAAGTGATCTCATCTGCTCTCGAGTGCAGTAAAGTTTCATTGAACACTTCAAACACAATAAAGTTGAGCCGAGTGCTTATTTTGTATCTAATCTTTCGTATTTGTTATTTGTATTCGGATTATCTACGCATACTTTGCTGTGCTCGTGACGCTTTTGTTATAACGCTCAGCCTATTTAAAGTACATTTCACTTCATGCTAAATGTTCTGGTTGAACAAAAAAACAGCAAAACAAGAGACAATCTACCCTGTATTGGTCACGATGCATATCTATAAGTTAAATTGTATCTAAGGCTTAAAATAAAAAACGATTCTAAAGGAAAATTAAGGACTAAGTCCGCACCAGCCAGTGAATATGTTAAACAAATCGAAAGTGAACACTTTTAAGGGCAGCCATTTTAAAGTTTACGTTTTATCTGTTAACCCTATTTTAGGTTACTTGAATTACTTTTTCATCTGAAGGTGATTAATTCAGATATTTAACCTCACTAATCTCATAAATTAGGCAATGCTACCGCGCATTATGATTAAAACAAATGTAAGTCGACTTATCAATCTATTCACGCGTGGCGCGGAAATATGAGTTGATAGATCTTAATGTTATCGGACATCGATGGCATTTTGGTCAGATATTAATGCGTTGTGATGGCGTGAATGCTGTGTCACGACTGCTTGCGTAGATCTAGATTGGGGATCAATAGATTATATTTGGGAGAGCAGTTGATTATAGCTCTTATCATCAGATAATTCGTTAAGCTACGTCGCTTTATATGGGCAGGTTAAGGAGTATAGTAAAAGCAATACGCTATGTAGTATATTCAAACATTGTTTATTAATCATATTAAATAATAATAATATTAGTTTCTTGTGTAAATTATTTTTGATATTATTTAGGTGCTATGATAAGTATACATCATACTTAAATATGTAATACTTATGAATTTAGACTAAATAAGTGTAGGTTAGAATGAGTAATATCTTAATGCTGCATATATGTGTTTATGTAACATAAATTCACAGAAATCCTATAATACATGGCAAGTAGGTACCTCATAGTGATATTTATAAAATTTCACATAGCACGCTAAATTTCAATACATCTTTATGTATCGTGAATACTTCCTTAGTGAGTATAGAATTTTTTTCAACAATCAAAAATCAACTATTTTAAATAAATATTTGTACATTACGAGTACCTATGCATGACTTATACTTTGTTAATGAAGTTGAATGTGAAAGTGCAAAATGCTCTTCATTTAAAACCACGTAGGTCCGTGTGTAGAAGTTACAATTAGCTTGACGATATCATGATGATATGAATGATCTTGATGATATTTTACCGCAGCTTTGCGTACTGCTCTTAATATTTTACTATTAAGTATATTGACCAGGGATTTTAAAAAAATGTGATGCATGAATATTTGTCTAATAGATTTGAACTGTAATCCTCACTTAATCATCTGTTACATATAAAACATACGAAGCGCAATTACCTGCTGGCATATCTATCTAAAAATATCATAAAAAGATTATTCGATGAATATATTTGGAGTAAAGAAGTGTCGGTAAAGTTTATGGAGCTCAACTTCAGTTGGCATTCTTTAAAAGACTATCCTTGAAAATGACCTTGACATAAAAGTTTGAATTTTGATTTTCCCCCATTTTTGAATTTTATGCCGGTTCGTTTGTTTCTTTATTGGGGCTAATTTTCGACAAGGTTGAACGGCAAGGTGATGGTAATGGGACTTTTATTGTTACGAAGACCATTTCACAAAGAGTGAATATGCACATTCTAGGCATGCGTGCTTCATGCTAGGCTATATCCCGCTTTCCATCAGGTGGGATAGCAGTCAAACGCGACCCTATAGCTAAAAAAAAAAAAAACAGAGGTTGTATCAGTCAAGTAATTGAATAAACGTATATGGTATGGAATGGCGCGGGTATATTTTTTTATTGTTTGACTAGAGTGACAAACGGCCTTCCAGCAGGCACGAGTGACCGCTCGGGTCGCAGGAGGGGCCTGAGGGTCCGGCTCCGGCGGTAACGGAGCCAGAGCTCGAGGCTGCCGTCGAGACGATGCGGCGTAAGAACGTCGCACCGGGTCTCGACGGCATCCCCGC
>DVPR01001274.1:0-11211 GCA_018239345.1 Oxynetra stangelandi | reverse complement strand
AGTTTTGCAGCCGACTTTACCAAATCTCATCGCTGATTTCACGTCGTTCTGTTTGTTGAATGCAGATACTTTTTGGTCTCTGTTTGTATCCCTTGGTAAATAGACTTTGCCAACCGGTACTACACCCAATAAACTTGGTGGATTAACGAGTGTCACTAGAATGAGCTGCAGATATGACATTTCTGTTGATGTCACGTATTTGTAATTTGATTCATCATTTACTTTGACTCGGGATTCCACTGGTTCTCCTATTAAAATTGGACGCAATTTTATATTTGTGATTTTCAATAAGTTTCCATTTGCATCATACAACATGCCATCGTTGGTCACTCGCATTCCATTACTTTTTAACACATCCATGATTTGGTCTTTAAGTACGTGAACGTCCGAAGATGTTGATAAATTCTGTAATATGATTCCTGACAATTGACTTTTAAACCACTCATCAAACTTTATGAGTACACCACCCTTTTGATTTTCTGTTTTTATGTATAACAATTGTGGAAACAGGGATTGCAGGTACAACCTTGAATCTTGTGGTAACATTGAAAGGATTTTATTTAACTGATCAATGTCACGAATATTATCTGTGTTTTCTGGCTCCAAAGTATTAATTGGGGGGTTCTCTGCAGGTAGTTGTAAAGATTCAACCACTGATTCATTCTGATCATCAAGAGTTCCGTTGTAATGATCAAGAGACGTATTATGTTCCTCCAGCGACGTATTTACTTCATCAAGTAGATTGTTCTCGTCCGAAATTTGTAACAACGAATTATCCTCCTCGTTTGAATGGTTATCTAGTTCAGATTCTATTGTTTCTTGTCCCTCATCCGTGGGCGGTATCATCGCAACATTTACATGACTATTAGATTCTGTATCTGACATATCATTTTCAGTTTCTTCGACCTCATTAGATTGTACTTGGTGCTGATTCCTTATAATATTGGGAGTGCTTTCAAAAATATCGATTGCTAGATCAGATGCTACTGGCTTCAAAGTATCACCATCGATCTCATCGAAAGTGAGATCTGGTATCATGAGTTGTTTTTGTTTATTTGGTATAAATGCTTGAAGTATTCCATTGTTTTTATAAAAGTACACAACTAATCTTTCTGAATCTTGGTCTTTTACGCTCAAGTGTTCAGTTACTAAATGATTGTCGGAGTTCTTGGGGAAGCAGAAACATTGTTCTAAGGCAAAGGAGCGTTCGCTTTGGACAACGAGTTTAGCATTATTTAAATTGTCATTTAATGGTTTTCCATTTCGTGAGAAACTTTGGAAGTTTAAGCCAATAGGGGTGTTGAAACTGAGCGAGGGGAAGAGCCTGAAATAAAAAAAGTTGTGCGATAGTTTGAAAAATTACCTAGCGTATGCGACTATAAAATGAAATTGTAATTACTACTTAAGTTTACTTACTGTAGACCTGCAGACAATGAGAAAAAGCACAGGAACAATAAAATCTGAAATCGCAAAAAATTGTCATGTCACGTTTGTATAACGGCTTCTTGGTGCAGTGATTAGTCGTGGGTTTAATTCCCACCCAGGACAAACATTTGTGTGACAAGTACAACAAGCATTTGTCCTGTGTCTGAATGTATAAAAGCGCAAAAAAGTATATATTTGTAATTATGTATGCAGTTTATCACTCATCTTGTTACAGGCTCTATTTAGTTTACGTTCCACGAATATAAATAACTTATTAAATGGTTTTCGTACGTCCTTTTTGATGGATATTGATGGTGAATTATTATTTCTACAATTGGTTTTATTTCTTTGTGGCTTTTATTTTGTTCCCTCCTTGAGCGCCTTAATACCGTCAATATCAAATACGCTTTATACGTCCCTTGCCTTTAAACATATTAAATACATACTATTAAAAATCACGGGTATAAATTATATCAGATTGCATACCTTAAGCGAGGTTTCCATTTTGGTCTGAAGATTGTGAGACCGTGGGCGATACTGCGGAACAGTTTTCGGCGACGGGTATAAAAAGGCATCGATAAAAATAATTAGAGTCCTAATTATGGATACACGTAATTCACCAGCACCAATCGGGTTAGCGAACGGAATACTGGAAACAATTAAAAATATATAACCGACTGAACATTCAGTCGCGCTAATTACTGAGCACGCCGGAGAATTCCGCGCGACCACGTTGGGGTTCATTAATGAAAATAAATGCTAATTATACCTACTTAAATTGGCTTTGTCAACAGTTGTATCGATATTTGCCTTTTAGGGATATGCTGGTTTGGTAGAACTGAAGCTTGTGAATTTCGGCTAACAGCTAATATCTGTGGGTAAAATATGGTAAGTATTTCTCAAACAGAAGATGTCGAAGATAATCGGCTTCTATGTGTAGTAGAAATTATATCAAAGAATATTTGAAGTTTTTATTGAGCTATGAAAAAAAATATTAAGCTGTCATTTTGAAAACTTGAAAAGTCGCATATCAAAAAACTATAATCGAAAAGCAACAAAACAATTAAATTTAATTTTAACATTATTTTTTGTAGCGATGCTATCAAAAATATATAGTGTGATATCTTTTAAAAAAGTGTTTAAAAAGAAATGTTGTCACTGGGCGATTTGTCACCTCGTAAACAGCAAGGATTGGATTCTTAGGGATAGAACGAAAATGAAACTGGACGGTCCATCAGGACTGCCAGGATCTGGCGCCGGCAAAGGCGGTGGCGGAGGCGGTTCTGTTAGAGAATCAGGGGGTACACTTGGAGAATATGGCGCTGCACAAGAAGAACACTACTTCTTCAACAAACAAAAGGAGCAGCTGGAAAAGATAAAAAAGAAACTGAAATCAGATAAATCCGATGAGATGTCGCAGAAAGAAGAGAAATAGTGTTATAAGAATGCCATTAAATTTTGTCACCAATTTTTTTTAATCTTGTCTGTTGTATATTGATTATGGCATACATACTGTAGGCTATTTTTCCGAAAAGTTCGTTTTACAGCTAAAATTTTTCTTGTTCAAATTCAAAAGAATTAAATCTTATAATGGCTGATAACTGGGTTGGTTTTTGTTAGTATTTTTAAGTGATCGAATTAAGCGCCTGCTTAATTAATTAAATAAGACTTTCTTATAAGCATCAAGAGGTAAAAGAAGTTTCAAGAGAAGAAAAATCAAGAGAAGTTATATATAACTCATGTTTATTCAAAATGTCTAACCGTGAATGGTTGGAAGAAATGGACCAAGTTGATATAGTTCGCCTGGCATTTGATTTGTTTTGGTGCTTAAAGACAGTGCTTTCAGTTTAGTTGAATAAAAATTATTGTTTTTCATTTTTCTTTTATTGCTTAGAATTATTTTAGGCTGAGCCTATTCATACATTTATTTGTAAACATAATATATTTTTATTGATCCAGTTAGTGTGCAAATAATATATTCACACAGTTACTGCACGTCACAATGCTCACGAAATTTCAAATTGAAAATTCTCCATCATAAAAAAGAAACGAGCATTCATCTTCAAACAAGTGTAATTATGGAAATTCGATTTGAAAAACAGATCATAATAAATAGCAAATTATATTCAAAATACACCTCTCTAAAAAAATGAATAAATAAGAAAACGTTCAGAATGATCTTCTTACAATTAGTTCTGTAAAATCTCGATAATCCTTAAATTATACATCGCCTACTAGAAATAACCGAAAAATTACAACAGTACTACAGTCTCTAATTATGTCATTGGGGTCATTGTAAAAAAACATATTTTAAACCTATTCTAACCTAACATTCGGCGTAATAATTATACATTATTCATTCAGTTACTGTATTAATAGTTAAAGGATGCGCTAATTATCCGAACAAATTTAAATATAAAAAAAAACCAGAAAATATTAGATGGACAAATAATTATGTAATATTTATCCGCTTCGATTATTTTAATTATAGTAACTTATTAAAAAAAGTAATAAAGCTTTAATACAGGCAATCGATTTATTAACATTAAAATAATTCTAATATATTGTTTTAGGTATTAAAATGAAATATTTGTAATAAGCTTGTGATTTTTAAAATGTTATTTTTAAATGTGATTTTCAGATGTGATGCTAAATCTGATTTTTCAAATGTAAACTAGGCAATAAAACTTAAAATTCTCGCTGGTATATATATCGATCTTTAAAGGAGAAAAATATTGATACTGCCGTCAATTTGTCAATATCATCTATCAATATTTGAAAAAATTCAAAATGTAAATATTCTAGTATTTCTTTCATTTATATTTTAATTGAATATGGCTATACCTACTGTTCAAAATATACAGATCTTTTGAATAGTTGGATCGCAAAAATATGTTTTATCAATTCTATCAGTGAGTGAAAAATGGCAACCACGCCAAGTATGTCAAAATTTTTCACACAGATATATCCGATGACATCAATGTTTCCACATGCACCCGTGGAACGCTCTCATCGATGCTTAGCTGTTAAGAAAGGTAAACTGGTCCCAATTGATCAATTCAATAAGTCTATGTACGATGCCCAGACATTGGCTGATAAATCTGGACCGGGGAAGGAGGAAACAATACTGTCATCGAAAATACCTGAATGCAACCATCCTGATGCGAAAAATATAGATGGTTAATTCATAATATACAAGGCTAATCACGTCAAAAGTAGTCAAAACTTCTTTGTTTTTCTCTGTAAATATAAACAGTAACAATCATTAAAACTTCAATGATATCTTTCTAACAACAACAACACAATATACCATCACGCCAGGACCCGATCGGGGTAGGCAAAAGCACCAAGTTCCAAATATTTCTGTCCTTAAAAACCTGACGTGTTTTGTCTTTCTTTATATAAATAATTTTGAAATAACATATTAAAAATATTTCGAAACTTAAACGTACTCTTATGCAAATAATGCAAAGAATAACGAAATTTTTGTTGATGCAAAATAAATTCAAATCAAATTCCGCGTCAGCTGAGCGACATAAAATCGTGTTAGGCGACGAAAATCTCCAAAATTCTAAATCACTTGTGGCATTACCTGATGTCGAAGGTATAAAAAGCAGTAACTCAAGAGTATTCGTTTTGTTTAATTCGAAAACTGTTATTGTACTTAAGATTTGTCATGAGAGAATAGTTCACGTGATAGAAAAACGGAATACCTACTTGGAAATACCCATAATTGAATTATCGATGTATTAAAATGGTTTGCTAAAAGTACAGAAGAAGGGTCCATTGACAAGGGGGAAAAAATAGGAAGATTGAATAAAGCAAATGAAGATGGATTCTATTATAAGACTAACAGACCTAAATTGATAGATATAAAACAGTAACTGAAAAATAACCGCAATGATGATGCCACGGAGCGGAAGAAAACTTGAAAATTTCGAGATTTATCAGTTAGAATCAAAATCAAAATTAAGACATGTATTTTAACAAACATAATCACACATTAATATTACATACCGTTTAATAAAGCGGGCAAGCATATGTTTTGAATCCAAAGAGATAAATAAACTCTAATAACTTTATTCCATATTTTTTTTTATTAAAACCACAAGTTATCTGAATTACAAAAACACTGTTTTACCACAAAGGAAATATACGAGTACTATTAAACGTGAAAATGCTATTTTAAGGAAATTTAAATTATCGTTATCTTAGCAAACTTTGTATAAAAATGACCAGTCAGATATTTAGTAATTGGAATGAGTAAATAGGTACGTATAAAAACAACTATTTGTATGAAGAACAATTCGTATATCTTGGTTGTAGGAGTCCAAACAAAACATACTCGAGTTGTATTATCTTTTTATTTCCAATAGGTTCACGTTTGATCACCACCACACCTGACGCCCTGACGGTAAGTTAGACGGTAAGTCGCCTAGTCAGTGGCCTAAAAGACTTGTCTTGCGTAACTGTAATACAAACAAGGATATAATAATAAAAATATTAATATTTTTAGACGTCTGCTCACACAACCACTTGATCCCAAATTTGGTACTTAAGCAGCGCCTGTGTAATCGTATTGTAAAAGATAAACTATGTAGATATTTACATGTAAATATTCACTTTAAATTATAAAGTTAATATTTACACACAGGAAAAACAAATAGTTGTGCTGATGACACAAGTACCTATATTTATGGGTAGAAATCGAACCGACAAATACAAACTCAGCATTCAGATTCTCTAGCCACTGCGCCAACATAACGATTGTCTTATACAAAAAACTTCTTTTGTACATTAGTTGTCATTTATAAATAAATCTGTTAGTACTCTGTGAATGTGCCTATTCCGTATACATGCAGCGGGGTGGTGAGATGGCCAGTGGGTGACGGGTGCTTGGTGGCAGGCAGCGAGATTATCTCGCAAACAGGCAGACCCCTCGCTGCGTCGCGGCTCCCGGTCTCGTATGCGTTCGCATATACAGCACAGTACTCTGGTACTGATAGAAAGAAAATTCAAATGAAAATGTTACAAATTTTTTATAAATCATAATGTATGGTTAACTCGTGTTGGTCAGTGATGGTTACGGTTTTATGACTATCACTATATTCTAAGTGGGATTGAACGTCCTGTATTTAGCACAAGTCTTTATGTATTGTCTAAACATAGTGAGAAAAACATTCTTAAAATTCAAAGTAGGGTGAGCTAAGCCTACTAAGCTTATAGCCTCGATATGGTTGAAGATGGAAAACGATGTATTAAGGTATGCAACGTTGGACGCCGCGGGTTCTTGGGTAAATTATTGTTAATGGTAATTTTTGAAAGGTGTTTTTTCCGTTGTCCCCACTATTATTATTGCCCGCCGGACGCTTTGAAGACTTAAGGATATCTGAAACAGTCGAACACTTATCCATATTTCCGTCAATGCATAGTATCGGTGCGTGGTGGAATATACTCCAGGTGTCCCATAGCTAATAGATTTGTTCCTAACTTATTTATTTGTAGATTTTTTATTAGAAGGTATAAAAGATTTACGTCCAGGAAGCAAGTGCCTCTATTTATAACCTATTATCAACTTAATAAGATACGTTTACACCTATATCATAGAGTAACATTGATTGGTGACTAAATCGCAGTGTGAAATCATATTTATCATTTTGATATGAAAAATGATTTTTATGCTATCCGTACGATATTCTCAATGACAGTGCCGGGGTACAGGGTTCAACTCCCGCTGTCACGGCTCCGTCCATCTGAACCTTCTCTTAGGAATGCGCTGAGAATAAATCATCAGACACATTTTAATTACTAACTATCAAACAGAGATCAAGGCTCTCATGAATATTAGCTTTTATTTTTAAATGCTATTATAGATTGAAAATATGTTTGTTTTAATTTTACTATTAGTTTTGGGCATGCTTTCTGGCATAATTCGTAGGAAGTCTTTAATCTTTCAGGTCATATTTTAAAAATATCTATTACATTGGTGTCTAGAGGTGTCTGAACAGGTACTCCAAAAGTATTCTGGCATGAATTTGTTATATCACTGCATAGCAGTAAGTCCCATAGATTTCTTAACTATTTTTATTTTCAAATTCAAGTTATCGGGCTTGAATACATATTTTTATATCACCGTCACAGGCCATATGTATTCTTAAATAAGACAAATCAAAATTTGTTACTAAGATTAAAATCAAATACAATAAATGTGTCTAAAAACGAAGTTGAAATACCCAAAATATTTACGTTAGTGTGATTTGAGTTTTGTAAAAAAAGAACTAAAACCGTTCTTTCTTAAATATAATTATTTACTTGTATTCGTTTACAATCCTGAATATAGAACTTTTTTTTTTCTAGAGCTGTTCTAGAGCTTCCTCAAACTTTCACTGTTGTCGGCATGGTGCATAAATAAATATATTTTTGAACATTTTCAACGAGTAGAATCACTTTTCATCACAAAGTGCCCGTCAAACTTACTCCCTCAAATTCAAACACACGTATATCTTGGCAAACTTGTTACCGCCTCAAAAGCCGGCAGGCCGCCTTCGAATGTTTCTTCAAAATAAATCCGTCGAGAAACACAGTGGTCAGAGAAACAACAAAACTTGTGACAATAACTTCTCGATGCGGCGGCAACGAACAAACACCTATTTATGGTCTAGTGCATATCCATTACACGCAACAATTGCATTTTTTAAATCCTCCTTAAGGGCTCATTTTGAAACTTGCCGAAGCACGGTGCAGTAGGAAAAAATCGGCGCCGATTTTCTAAGTGACCAGTGGCGCGATACAATTCTTTACATTGAATTCTCCAATACCTTATCTACCTAAACACAAAGCAATAAGTCACCCTTTTGCTTGACCGTGTAGTATTTTGGTGTATGAACAATGTAATCACCGATGGATTTAGCTCTTGAAATTCAGTGTCGTCCGATGGCTTTGAATCGATTTATTTCGGTCAAAAGTAGGTGTAATCTCGTCGAATTTGCCACGGCTCGGTGTTAAAGGACGAGGTTTTCTATTACGCGATTCACAATTGGTCAGTCATGCGATAATATTCCATCCACAAATATCTGAAGTGTGTCAGTTGTATTCACAATGTTTTATATGGACGAATATAAAATAAGGATACATGGATAACTTTTAAAATTATTACTCTTCGAAAATATTCCAGAATGTGTACTTCTTGTATGTCAGAGCAAGGTGATCAGTTGTTTTTATTATAATAAACAGTAAGTATCCGCTTATTCAAATTGGACAAGAGTTTTTGTGAAATGCGAAAAAATATATGCTTCGTTTCATTTAAATACCGACCAGGTCATCTAAATTTCTTGTATATTTAACTTTAAAAATATGCGTAGAAGAGATTTTCCGCAGTCAAATTCTATATGATTTCGTCCTCTTCATAATCTGAAAAGCAAATTCCGAGTACTAAGAATTAAATGTGGCGGGTAGTACAACTTTATATACGCTTCGCCGGAGGAAGTACCGCCGCACTGGTGAACCTATTTCTACCGTGAAGTAGTTGTTATTATAACAATCTGTGTTTCGGTTTAAATGGTGTGATTGTCGGACCACGCGTATACTAGAGGCGACCATCTCGGTCCTCGAGAGTTGCAACACTTCTGGAACCGGCCAACAATAGGACAAATAGTCCTGTTCAAAATCGGTTGCAGATGTCTATGGGCGGCAGCGGCCACTCGTGTGTGCTGCACATCCGTACGCCACACTATTCAGATAAAAAAAATAGGATATAAACAACGTCTGCAACTTATACGAATTGAACCATACGATATGCATACAAAACATCCCCGCCTATTCGCACAGCGTCTTGGGAGGTTTCGGCGCTTTGTGGGATAATCCTTATAGTGTCTGCTATCGATGTATTGTAGCCGGCACCTCTGCACCGCGCCGCTGCGCTGTGCCCGTTTGGGGATTGCCGAACTTTATCTTTTAATGGAGTTCTTTTTGATCGATTCTTTTTTCATTGCGATTACTTGTTTTTGCGGGATCGGTCAACATAATGGTTGGCTCGTTACTAGCTCAGTCGACTTCGCCTGCATTACTAAATGACGTTTCTACGTATGTGCAGAGACCTCTCAGTCTATTTTATATAATATTAATTATTTTTCAAATCATTACGTTAAATTAATTATTTACATTAACGATAAAAGCCAAAGCCATACTTTCTTTGTTAAAGGTTCTAGGCTTTTATTGTAATAAAGACATTCTTGGATAATATACTCTGAATTATTTTACATTTTCATCAGTTTTCTTTACATTAATCAATCTGATTAAATGAGAAAATTATTACTTTAGTACGTAAGTTTATCATGTGGCCTTGCAACAGAAAATCAAAGTGAGATATGACATGTTATTTGTGGAAATTGAAAGAAACTCAATCTAGTTATTTGAATCTTACTCGACGATTACGCACTTGTTCAACGAATTGGAACGCACATTAAAACTACGTATTTTCCTAATGCGTTTATGGCGTCTTAATATTCTAATTACAGATAAAAAAATTACCATACTAATGATTGATAGCAGTTTAGAAATGAGTACAATTGCGGTGTTTTAAAACGAAACTACAGCTTGATTCATTATAAAAGATGTTACAGTCTCGTTCATTTCTGTACATATACACATACATAGACATATATATACACACACAGATACACATGCATACAAACACATATATACTTACATCTTTCTTCAAGAAAGGAGTACCTAAAGAGTTTTTTACTGGTATTGCACGCGTCCATAGGATATGGTGACTTATCACCAGGCGAGCCGTAGGTTTGTTGGCCACCGACGTGGTATAAAATAACATACATACATACTTATGCACATACATATGCTCATACGTACATACATTCACACATTCACACATACATACATACAAACAGAATTAAACTTAACATTAAACCAAAAACACAAAAGCATGCGCTGGTTTTTTACACGACTTAAAGAATTTCTTTCATCCACAACAAGTAGAAAGTATCATTGTAAACTGAGCTTAATTATCAATTGAAATCTTGTAATGAATACTGTTTCTAGGGTTGTCAACGTTCTTCACCGTAATTAATTAAACGGCTTAATTAACACCTATTTTCGTGATAATTAAAGCTTAGAACGTTGCCTTGGAAAGAGTCTTATTTGTTAATCATTTTAAAATATATAATAAGAAACATTGGGAAAATATATATAAGTATTCATTAATAATTATGTAGTTTATCGGCCGTCCGGTTACTATAACATAGGCGCCGGTTAAGTACCCACTTTTGATTCAGATGGGCGCGTGTGGAGGTGTCCCAAGATATTCTTATAATTATTATATTAAATAAAGAAATAACAATACCTTATAAAGTTTCTTAACAATAAAATGGTCATATAAAACAAACAGGCTTCTTTTCATGTGAATAGAGTGGCAAATGTGCGTGCCGCAGTCACGAGTGGCCGCCGCCGCCCCTGGATAACTGCAAGGATATATGAACAGGACTATTAGTCCAATTCTTGGCCCATCAAAGAACTATTGCCTCCCTTGACTGCCATGGTCGTCTCTAGTATACACGCGGACCGGCAACCTTACCCGTCAAACTAAAACGCAGATTGTTATAATAAAAAATGCTTCACGGCAGATATAGGTATAGTGGCGATACTTCCCCGGGCCGCTCCAGGCCACCTAGCAAATTGAATATTAAATTAAAAATAAAAATAAAATAAATAAATAACCGTCACGCCAGGTCCCTAGCGGGGTAGGCAGAGAGCACGGAGTGCCAAACA
>DVPR01001273.1:0-11214 GCA_018239345.1 Oxynetra stangelandi | reverse complement strand
AGAACTCCGAGGCCCACCCTTTATTAATGTGATATGGTGTAGTTATATATATATAACGTTAATAAATATCAATTTTGCAATATAAAATTAATGAACAATTTAATGACTAACAGACCTACTTCAATATGCTAGCTGACCGCGCATATAAACCGCACTTAGACCGAATCGCATTCGAGTCACAAATTATGACCGCAGTTATAATATATAATAATGGTTTTTAAACACATGATATATAATCATAGTTTTTAAATAAATCATGGACTAAATATGTTTTTTTTTATATAACAGATAATATTCGATTTATTGTCTTGATGTATAATCAACGAATTATTATCGTTAACAAATAATATCGAAGGATTATTTTACATGAATATAACGTACCTCATGGGAGTATGTGGTTCTAGTACGTCGCGCCTTAGGCTAGCTATTAGTTTAGTATTGTATATCTATCAGAGCACGAGGGTCAGGCTATTTTCTAAAATAGAGCTGAAGATGACCCGTGTTTATCGAAGTGTAACGATCTTGAACTATTGGAGCAATCTTTTACCACTTTCATTTCAGTACTATTACTGACATCCTTGAAGGTAAAATTGCTTATACTTAAATAGAAATGTCAGTGAATAATTTAACACTTGAACTGTAAAAGTATAATATAAAATCTTATTTAATAATAGTAACATTTTTTACATCTGGACATCAAAAACAAATATGCGGCTTCTTGAACGTCCATTACAGATTTTCCTATAAGAACAAAAAAAAGTATTGATACTATGTAAAGTTAAGGGATGAGAGCTTCGTTCATTTTGGACTGTTACTGTTCTATTTAGCTAGAACGGTAGCATCGATACTTAGAAGAAAGGAAGACTTAATTAGGTAAGCGTAGTGATTGATTGCTACATCCGCAGAGAAATCTATTCCCTCTTAGAAAATGAACCTAACGAAAACCTTGTCTGAGTGAAATGTTCGTAAATATAAAAATAAGCGTATATTAGTCTACCTACCCCTATTTAGGTAATCGTGAATATCTATTTAGAATGTTAACCGCACCATAATACACCTAATACCATGAAGTGATTATGGAAAGGTAATTAAATCTTATTTGATATTTTAATAAACAATTAAGACTGGCGAAACACATAAATATATATTTAAACATGTCATTCGGAATTCTAAAATCTTAAAAGCTGTTACATAATGTTGGCACATAGATATTTTAATACTTTATTATTATTATGTTTAATTATTCATAGACGAGTGCGCATTACGTCGCCGTTCTACAAGTCGTATACAGGCCGTTCTATCATTCCGTCTACAATTTTGTCGTGGCTGAAAATAATTTATTATAATTGTTACAAGTTAACACATACTTCCTCAAGTTGAGAGGAACAGCATTTTCAGCAGTGTAACCGTAAATAGCTCGATGATGAATGAGTACAGCAAACATCTAGTTTCGGTGGGTGAGTAGGTACACATGTATTTTAATTGTTAACATAATTATGTAATATATGCGCGTGCTCACAGTATATTACCCCTTGCCACACGATTCGTTAATAGAAACAGATATTTAGAAGAAAAAAATTTTGAAGTAATTTTTTCAGAGTAGGTAGGTACCTACTCGTATTTTATGAAGAAACTGATTGAGAATAAAAAAGATAGTAATGTCCAAATGCGGTGAACGCAATCATGAACGCGACAATTCCGAGGAGATTTTTCTGCAAAAATAACGCAATCTCCAGACAATTTCCAGATAAGTTCTTCTGAATATTATTGCGGCAAGTGCCTTTTCCGCGCTTAAAATAAAGTGTGCACTTTATGACCCTGCGTATTTCTTTCTGCAATTTCTTATTTGATGTGATGGACAATACTCTTAAAGTGTGATGATATGATGGAAAATTATTGCGTTTGGAACAAATTTAAGGTTTAAGCAAAACACGAAAGCTACAACCATAGTAACCGTATAGTGACATATAATCATTAAACGTACCTTGATATTTTCTTAAACCTTTGATAGCATCAACGTAGAGGCTTAATACTGTCTAAAAACTGATGCTCATGGAACCGTATCATAAA
This sequence comes from Oxynetra stangelandi, assembly GCA_018239345.1. NCBI lineage: Eukaryota > Metazoa > Arthropoda > Insecta > Lepidoptera > Hesperiidae > Oxynetra > Oxynetra stangelandi. Next base: position 9,144 of record DVPR01001273.1, on the reverse strand, counting down.
CCATGGAAAAAATTAACTTAACTAAATATGTAACCAATATGATTAAAACGGCTAAAATTGGAAAACAAATTCTTATAATTAACAGAAAATGTTATAAATTAATGAACTTGTACAAAAATATTTTTGAACAATGTATATAAGAAACTAAATTTGAAACAATACCTAAGAAACAAAACTTTAATTTGTCAACCAAAGGACAAAATGTAAATATTATATTTATACGTACATAAATTACACGACCATATCAAAATAGGGATCTAAAATAAAACTTGACTTACATCTTAATCGAATACTATGATATCATAAGAAAAATCCGATTTAAATAATTTTGTTAAGAAGAAGAAATATAACATACAAAGATCTAAGCGCTTCAATTTATTTTTACTCATTTAAACAGGCATGCACAGCAACATTCCTAATCGATGGATTGGATCGCATTAGAAAAACGGTCCGTCATAAAATTACCGCCAAATTTATATGCAACTGCGTCGAACTCAAATCGCTTGAAAACAGGGTAGGAAATAATTATTTGATTCCAAGCAACGCACCAGTTACTAACTTATAACAAAAATACTAAACTATCAATAATAAACGAAAATAATTATATTACACAAAGGTAATACCTACAAAATTCATGAGCAAAAATATTTTTAGGATCTGTAATAACACTGCTTTATTGAGAACTAGCTATATATACTTCTATCAAGTAGCAAATATATGTATTATTTTTGCTAACGTAGCCAACTGATGTGTAAGTCACCTGACGTTAAGTATTACTTCAGTCTATGGATGACCGTTTCCAATCTCAACAAAAGCCCGTTTATCCCGGGGCCGTGGCCTCAGTGCCAGCCACATCACTCCAACTACCAAACATTTCAAATATAATACTTGTTTGATTACTTTCATATAATTATTAATTACAAAGAATTTTATTTATTTATTTATTTGTTTGACAATTATGTTATATCAATTTCATTACAATTATGTTATATCAATGTTTGTTGTTATATCAATTTCATTTCAATAATGAAGACTCATTTACGGTTGCCATTTTCATTATTTAATTAAATACCATTCCATAAAATTCCATGTAAATCCGTTAAATGTACACCGTGAAGGATTCCGTTTAGAAATTTGTATTATTCCGTTTCATTATTTCGAATATTCAGATAGGCAGGTGAGAGGTATCTGTATTTATTTGCATCAAAATAAATCCACCGCGAGATTTTGTTTCGGATTATGATACGGCAGGTGCGTCTGACAAATTTGAATTCGCGGATTACATCATAATTTCGTATGAAGTTGATTAATACCTATGATATCGCATGAAACGCCCATAAATGAAATGTCGTATACTTTTAATTTACACAGTGTAAAATAAAATCAGTTCACGATTTCTTACAGATAAAATTAAATGTATGTATATTCTCACCAATATAGATAGTTCATTATAAATTGTTCGTTATTAATATTTAGTGTAATATACATATATATTTATGTATATAGCAAAAATATTCCACCTGTTGAAAAGTATCAGAAGCTTAGGTCAATTTTAAAGAAAGTAGAAGAAGCTGTGAGCTTAAGCTCAGAAGTAAATTGTTAAAAAAGCAAAACCTTTAATTATTCACGGGCATTAGTTATAAGTTTTCTTCGCATTTCCTCGAGATTCTTACCCATATATGATTATCAATGTTATATGAGTTACATGCAATCATTCATACCTTATAAAAATAACACTTTAACAAATGGCCTAAACAGTGCCTGTGTTATGGAAACCGGACGGCTTATAAAGTACATATAAATATATAATTATATAGATTTTTCACACCCAGACACAGAACTAATACTTGTACTCCTCACACAAATATTTGTCCTGGGCGGGGATCGAACCAACGACTTCAGGCGCAACTATCAATTTACTAACCACTGCTCCAACGAACCAGTTAATATTATATCGCTTCGCATAAAAAAGAATAATTGAAAACGGCCTATAAAGACTATAAAAAGTCGGTTCATACAGCTACCATATATGGTAAATAAAGAATATCGAGCATACTCAGTATATATACAAACACAGTCGCGAATACACAGTATAATTATCAAGATACTTTTGCTGTTGTGATGTATGTGAAATTGTGTCAAACACGGCAGACGAAATTGTTTATGTTTATGTAACACTCGGACAAGCGAGCGTGAGCCACGCGTACAGCCGACCACAAATCGGCGGTAAATCGGATTTTGGCATTTCACGTTTATTGTTACTGAAACTTTGTAATGTTTTCTTTCGTTTTAATTTCATTTCACTGCTGAAATCTGGAGTTTACGAGATATGCAGATCAACAACTCACCGACGCGGACTGGAAAATGAATCGGGTATAGGTATTTGAAATATTGAAAAAATGACTGATATAAAAACTTCTGCTCGTCGGAACGCCACGGAAAACCGAATGGCGAAAGCAAATATAAAAAAAGGTCTGTATCTCTACATGCAGGCCGAGTGCTATTTATTTAACATGACACACAGACGTCAGATTTATCGTCGCGATAATAATACACAGAATGCTACGAACGCACTGTAGGCCGGTACAAAGAGCGACGCGTAGCCTGAATTATATTAATGAGTAATGAATAGAAGCCATACAAAGCCCAACATTTCTGGAAATAAGGACAAAATAGTTTGAACCGATTAATTGATGAATAGCTTCCACGAACTATAAAGATCTCTCTGAACATCCTTAAGTATTGTTAATACAATAAAATTAATATCTTATATTATCGAACTAAAATAATACGATACGGACCCAAATTTTATTACATTTGTAAATAATCATAATTATAGAGTCAATTATTTATATCTGTTGTTTATACTTTAAAATTAACATCACATAAAAAAAATATATTACGCCAACCAATACGTGTGCATCATGCAGCAAATCTTTTGTGATTACATAGAGTAAGATATACCTTAACTAATATAAAAACTGAAGAAAGTATGATCATCAAACTAAATAAAGAACTATTGGAATATAATATTATCCTTAAGTCATATATATGTGCAAAGTTACGGTTAATCGCCGTCAAACTTAATTAAATGTGAATTACAAATCACAGCAACCTCTGCGGAGCGCACAAATAAATAGGTCTTCAAAATTGTCGCGCTGTGTTAACGGCACAAATATATCTCTAACAGGGCCAAACGCGTTCCACCATCCAAACAAAAGAATACAAACGACCGACCTGGCGCGAAATTAATTCAAAGCGATGGCTCGACGAAAATGTGTGCACAAAGGTAAATGAAAATAAAAGAGAAAGAGCTGAAACAATTTTAAAGGACCCCTAGATAAAGGCCACAATTACTGTCCTTGAACTGTCAATGTGATAATATAACTAACTATAGAGAATTGTGTCGACTTTCTTCAGTTTTGAAAAGACACGAATACACGACACGACAATAAACTGAATATACATTTAGCATATGGGGAAAATAAAAAAATCTAAACCATTCCAATATAAATAGATGAATTAATTGTATACACAAAGGTATATGTTGTACGATATTTATTCTCCGATAGCAAGTCAGATTGTATAAGAAATTAAAGCGAAGTTACTGATACATTTAATGTCCGTTGGGTCATGGAGTCCGCACCTAGCACCTTGTATCGTTCTCACGCACTTTTACCTCCAACAACGTGTTCGGACGAGCGTAAAAATCCTTTTTCTAGAGACCTCGTAAGATGGAAAGAAAAGACACCCACATAAAAAGGTATTCGATATAATACAAAGGTGAAATGAAAGAAAATAAAATTATCGTATTTATGTAGCGGCCAACAAAGGCTTTTTTTCATCCTTTAGTTATATTTTCCGAGGTAAAAATTCAAATACTTGTTGCATATATACATTCTTAAATATGCGCTAAATTGCTATTATTATAGCCAATTATGAGCGCAAAATGCTTTTCTGCTCGATGTGATCCTATTAAAGAATATGCAGAGGTATCTTGCAAGTCGGCAGGTAAAAACTGTGTGCGAAATGTATATTGGCTATTTTGTGTGGGTTACGTTAATTTCAGGTACAGAACGTAAAATATACCGTAACATAAAACATGACGGGCTTGGAAACAATGACCCTCGTTCCGCCGTACGGTAATGTAATGTTACTAAAACAAAGACGAGACTGGAAGACTAGAATAGAAATCCACAAAAAACAAATTAGAAATATCAAATATAGAAATATCGAAGTGATATGAAATGAAATCGTTACCGTTACCTAATAATATATTAATTATCATTACTGATTTGTGATGTGAATGATTGTGTGTAGAGGAAACACATTTCAAACAATGAGAAAATGAACCAGTTAATAATGATAACTATGAATTTTAATATACATATATAGCTTATAATACTAGTTTCCATGAAAAATCTTCTAAAGGTGAAATACTTCCAGTTCCTACGTCCATAAAGACGTATATATAATGCCAGTGGCAATCATTCGCGTGTGCGGACAAAAGGAAAAAGAAATTACAATACGCTTTCTCGCAATAAGCTCTACGGTTTGTTTAAGAATAAGAAAGAATGCAGTTAACCGTAAACCGAGGTCAGGTAAATGATGTGGAACGACGATACGGGATAAAAGGTATCTACCCACCTACCTACATGCCTATAAAAGATTTACAATTTCTTAAATTGAACGTGCAAACAATATTATTCCGAGTATAAAGGACGTCGAAATACAATTGTGGGATTCTATCCATAATACGTGATAGTCATCGTGGCTATACAATTATTGCAAACAGGTGTAAGTACCTTTACATTGCGCTCCTAAATCACGGTTTTGTTTGGGGACAACCCTTTGTTTGTGGGTATAACACGAGCGGTGTCGGGTTGCGGAGCGAGTTCGGCGCCCTCACTCGTAGCTACGTTGTTCCCATAAACGCTGTCATTTGACCCACGTGGATTTAATTGTAGATACGAAACAATAAAGAAATTCTTAATTAAATCCGTCCTCTGCTAATATTCCCGGCGATACAAATTAATTTTTTTATGCAACCGTTTAAGGAAATTGTCTTTCTTTATTGTTAACTTTATCAACTTAATATCTATAAAGCTCATATCTAGATTTAATTTGATTGAATACAATTCAAAAGAAAATTAATTCCTTGCTTCTATCCCTTTTAACAGCGAATATTCCCTACATATTTGATGGCATATAAATAAAAAAACAGCATTATAACAATACACAGAATGTTTTTCAAAAGTACTAAAAAAATTTTCAATCCCATTAACGAATTTCAATTAATCCTATAATCCCATAACACCTTTTGGTGTTAAAAGCACTGACTCGTTACTATTAACGTTGCAAAGCGGTACTAATATGTTAAACTAATAATTGAAATATACCAAAAATATACCGAACATAGAGTAATAATCAACAATGAATACTTAGACACTCAATTATATGAAAAGGAAAATGAGCGATAAAAAGAAAGCAGATACGAGTATTTCCGGCAATCATTCGAGTGGATGATATTATTATAATATAACGATTTTAGCTTATCAAATAATTTTCATGGTAAGTTCGACAAGTGTTCGATAACTAAATCCATACAATCTCATTTAGTTGAAACCTAAATTTTTATTTCTGGGTCAGATAGAGACGCGTGGACATCAGCAGAGATGCTTTGATAACTAACACTGGAATATCGCGGCGTAAAATTAGAAACGTCGACCTACCGTTGAACACAACAAACCCATTACACAGAAGCCTGCCCCAATCTTATTTTCACAGTGTGGGCCTGTATAAGTTTCTCTGTCATACAATTATATTCCGAGCTAGCGTTTTAGCACATATCCGCCGTTTAGTAAGTTTACTTTTCCTTCAGACAAGTAAATCACGTCACTAAGCCTGCGAGGTATGTTTTGACTGCACACACACATACACAGTGTACGCTCAAATCTGATTTACCACAGATTTGTGGTTACGCTTCCGACTAATCCATACAAACGGGTACCAGCATCGTGAACAATAATGACTTATCTATAAACGAAGTGGATATACAACACATTACAGTATTTTAAAAATATATATATATATATATATATATGTGTGTGTGTATAGGAATTTAATTTAGTTTTAAATTAATTTAAAATGGTGTATTTCAGATGACAATATGTATAGAGCGCATGGGTACTATGTATGTCTTACTAGTATATGACAAGAGTAACATCGTACCCGTGACTAATTTTTAACAATATTAATTCAAATTCTTATATTGTCAGACATATTGCTTATGTCGAGTAATGCATATTACGCGTTTGATCTCTGTGCGATTTAGTTACACTTAGTTAGTTAGTTACCTTTCATGAGTTAACCGAAAATAATGAGGTAACAAATTATGTACTGGCAATAATTACGTGATTAATATGAAAAGAATAGAAATTTTACTTCAATATATACAGTGCATGTAGTAAACTTGGGAGTCGTTTAAAAAAAATTACTATTCATGAATACTACAATATTTCCCGTTGATTGCTTCAATTCAAATATTTTTACGAACAATCGTAATTTTTATCATTATGCTGACCCTTTAACGTAATTAAATTAAATCAGAAAGACGATTACACGAAGTGACGACTCGTCAAACGAACCATGGAAAGTAATGACCACTTCAAAATCCCAGATCAAGAATTAAGAACACTTTTGTATTAGTAAACGAACCGGAATAATGGCCGAAGTTGTTCCGTCGCTATGCCGACAATTACTTTGATAGGCTTCATCAGGAGTCAAGAGCGCTCAGGTAATATTTCGCTTGTGACCTCTAAATGGAAAAGCTAAAAAGGCCGGCGTTCGTATTGTGTGTCATCGAAACGGGACTCAAGGCCGCTATATATAAGACTGGTCTACGGGGTCGCAATCTCCTTATCCTTTACGGGTCACATTTGTCGAGAGCCTGAATGGCGGCCAGTCTCTTTGATGGTATTGAAAGAGAAAATGCTTATCGCACCATCGCCGGTAAATAGCCGAGTGGTGTAGAATTTCTCAACATACGCTACGAAAACACACTTATCCTTTCCACTTAAACTGTTCTCGCATCCCTCCTCAATACATAGAAACTATTCGCTCGAGACTAAAATTCTCTAGTTATATTATATATGTTGACAAATAAAGGATATTGAATTTACGAGTACAATATGTGATACTTGTTTCTACTGATTTGTTATCTACATAAAGTAAATCAAAAAATATATATTGAACATATCAAACGTCACGGCCATTTATTTAGTAACATGTGTATATGTTCCATATACTCAATACTTATGATTGACGTAACGTAAAAAGAAAATAGTAAAATGTATTTGGAATTACTTAAATTATATCTGATAGAAAGTATGAGACCGCCATTAGCAGGCGGGTACAGTCGTTCCGAAACGTATTTCATTTTGGAATATTATTTTAAGATAATAACTCTCGCGTTATCAATACCACTTTAAGCTCATCCTTGGGATTGAAAAAGCTAATGGTTCGGAACAATCCAGCGCGGTTCGAATAAATTGACGACATTCCATTTCCTACAGTAAGTAATGGCATCCACGGGTTCATTTTAAAATTATATTACTTAATGTTACATGTCATTTTTTTTCTTTCTCACTCATTCTCATTTTTTTCACATTCTTTCTCACAGTGTTTTTATTAAAACACCGGTTCCTTATGCTCCTTGCGCCGCTGTTCTACTGCAGTATGTAGGCATTTGTGAGGAAAACAATTTGTCTTGGAATCGAACAATCACGTCAAAGTATTTACATATGGTATTATGCATATATGTATCGCCCTCAATGGTCACCTATTGTATAGCCGGCGTTAACAACTCGACTACACTATACCGCCACCATAAAACTACAAAGACTTTTGTAGCATATTACAATCCCTTATGAATCTTAATATTACTGATGTAAAATTATACGTATTCCGAGTGAGAATAGCTTCTAAGGTATATAAATTAAATCGCTCCCATACATTCTTAGCGGGGATAGATATTTTAGTAACAACGCTTCGTAATGTACACTCTTCCATCTCAATTCGTGCCTGATAACAATTAACATTTAACAAGCAAAGATGGGAGGCAAGTTTTAAACCTCGTGTTTCAACGTTATTTAGCAAATTAATTCCGAAACTTTATTTTCAAAACACGCGCGTAAAGATGTTTGTTTCAAATTTGAACTTCGTAATTTGTTACATTTTAATAAGTTCTATGTTCTTAAACTGTTTTGTAATTCTAAGAAATTCAACATAATCTCATAATTTTGTATTGTCTAGTACAAATATAGAACTAATAAATATAGACCTAGAGCTAAAATATAAGACTGCTGTTTTATAGTATCGTTTCAAACTTTAAAATAAATTCGCACATTTACTCGTACAACTGTGCGTTCGCATAATGTTTCTAAATTAAGGTTTATAGTGCATTTGTCAACCTAAATACATACATATTTTGTGTGTAGTAGTATTGTTAAAATCAAACACTTCTAATGGAGCGTCGTTTGCTTAACACTGACCTAACTTCAAATTACGCGGCTCGTAATGTGCAACATAAATGCAACAATTTAGTATCAATCCTCAAAATGTATTATAAAAATGTCAACATCTCTCAAAATTCTCAAATCTCTTAATAACATTATTGGTGACGCCATTCAAATCAATATCCCACATATTTGCTAATAAAATTAATAATTAGAGCAATTGTATTGAGGCAGTGCCTACGTCTCGAGTATCAATTACATAATTCTCACTGTAAATCATATATAACACTCTAGATCATATGACCAACAGCAGATGATACGTCATAGATAAAATGAACTTCGCGCGACATCATCACTCAATAGCAGGGAAACGTTTATATCGAACAAAATATATTTTTCAAACAATGACAGATTATCGACTTGGATTTCTGCCCCATTCTTGCGGTCCGGGGTCTTAATTCAAGCACGCAGCCTTCTGTATATTAGATACATGCTTAGCAGATATATGTATATATACGCATGTGTGTGTGTTTGCGTGCCTATATAAATAAAAAATAAATAACCGTCACGCCAGGTCCCTAGCGGGGTAGGCAGAGAGCATGGAGTGCCAAACATCTCTGTCCTTGCA
>DVPR01001272.1:0-11218 GCA_018239345.1 Oxynetra stangelandi | reverse complement strand
CACTTCCCGCGCTCCCCTCCCCTCCCCCGTTCCAACGCTATGGCGATTTCAAATTCGCAAAACTCCGAGGCCCACCCGTTAGTACACTGTAGAAATATCTGAATATATTTTAATCCCTTTAAAAACACATTGTAAATTCGACTTGTAATGATTGATATTTCTAATCATTATAACTAATATTTAAACTATAATTTAAACTAATTTACAAAATGTACCATTTAGTACCAATCATACTGTTAAGTGTACATAGTTTTTTTTACAATTATTAGAGAAAATAAAAAATAATAATAAACATGAAATTTAATTGATTTAAATTAAGTTATACAATTGGTTTATTAAAAAGTATCAGTTGTACAAAAATGGCAAAAAAAGGTAATTTCAAAACTTCATTGCCTGAAACATTTTCGTAGGTAAATGCCAGGAACATATCGTTTAAGAGAGTAATATTACAGTTTGTAATATATCAATAAATCCACGCTTTGTTCGGATAAGCATTATGAAATATATCATACCGACTGACGTTCCCGCCATCGATCTAATTTATGTTATAGAAATAGAAACACGCAATACTCGTAGTATCTGTGGTAAATGTCTATGGTCACAACATTCTACAGAACATTTACACGAAACAACACAGTGTCCTGCCTGACTTCTGTTTTTAATTGCTACTATTCGTAAAAAGCAAGCGAGTTATAAAAATATGTATATATTTAGAAACCTTATTCTTCGTTTCTTTCCCAACTAAACGTACAATATGCGACCATATAATAATAATAAGTATACAATAAAAATGTAATAAACAACAAGAATATATACTGGGCTGTAGCACTAGCGACACAGACGTTCCCACACTACAATCAATGTGAAAGGGCTGCTTACAGCCGGCTCGAGTTACGAGAAACTACTGAACTAACGCTTCATTGCCGCCAGTTGTACAAACAACCACAGTCTAAACAAGTACCACACAATATATTTGGACTACTGGAAATCTTGAATGGGCTTAAAGTAAAAGCAAATTGTAGCTGCGGCGCCTTTAGAATGTGAGTTTATTTTACGTCGTTGCGCCTAGTCAAAACACGTCAAAGTACAATAAGCAATTTAAAACCTCAGAATTGTTTCCAATTCCGGTATGCCGTTTCGAAATTGACATTTACGAGCGAAGGGTTAGTGTGTTTGTAATGAAATCAGTGTATTCACGTAACTAGGTACAAATGAATAAAAACAAGACAAAATAATTTTGTACAACACTGTTCACACAACATTATACAATTACTATTTATGTCACGATTTTCGAAGAATTCTCATCAGCCCGCTGCAGCTGGTCAAAGATCGTCTCTAAAACTTAAAAATTCAAATTGTAACAAAATCGTCAGTTAAAAAGGAATGAAAAAAGATAAACTCACAGTGTCCTTCACATAGTCATGCAATCCGGCCTGTAAAAGCATACGAGCATACCACCCCAATTGCCACTCCAATCATGTTTAGTGGAAATAGCGCTATATTACGTTCAGTTTGGAGCTCTTAAAACGGCCAATCACTGAGCTTAACTGAAGTGTAAACAAAGACACGGAAAGACTTGTGAAATTTTGCTTCCAAACTTCTCCTATCGAAGACCCAACTAGGCTCGTTATAGCCTTAGTACCAGATTTGCAAGCTATCATAATAACTGAACTACGAGGCAATTGATACAAGAATCTAAAAATAATATATGAATAAAGAACGAACATTTCTTCAAAAGCTTTTATTCTCAATTTCAATGTGTGGTTTCCTTTCATTCTTAGCTTGAATTCAGAGAGCTTCTTGTCTAGTATTTCCAAGTCGCTTTATATATACTTTAATCCCCTACTGTTGCTGGGGTACCGTTCCAATTCTGCAGTTAACTGATAAGCTGTGGGTTGGTTATTACATCTCATCCAGTCCCGACTCTAATCCGGTAGGGGATTTAGTATATGAAGTAACTGATTTGAACAATACCTTAGGTCTCCTATTATATATTGGTACATTGTACTCGACTTTTCCATTATAAGTTTTAATAATGATCAAAATCAAGTTTTACAATTGTAATAATCGTCAACAGCAACAATAGTTTAAACTGCGTCTCTACTATTAAACTACACTTTGGTGTGAAAGTTTAAAAGTTGCATTATCTAAACTATACATCTGAGTAGTAAAAATAAAGTAAACCAAATTCTTCTAACAAAAGTAATCCAGCGTACTATTAGTAAGTAATTAAGGCCAAAGAGTACTAAATTGTAAGCGAATCAAAAAGCGAAAGGTTGCCTGTGCACTATAAAATTCATAAAATATCCAACAGATTCCTAACTCGGCGTTAAATGAAAGTCGATATTGCCAATTAGACTAAAATAATAACACGCGGATCGCAGCAGAACCATATACGGCGTCTCAGATAACAGTTGCTAGCTTGTACAATACTGAATACGCAGTAATTTCCACCTTCTGTGCTTCGTTTCAAGGTTGTTAAACGATTCAAATGCCTGCAACGCTGCATCTACATACCAAATGTAATTTCCAAGCTTCACGAGGAATGCAGGAGGAAGTGGTCGCACTTGTATGAATGAGTGGTCGTAAACACTGACGTAAAAGTGTATAAAGTTATATACAATCATATTAAACATATAGACGATCGTTCGTAAATTACGCTCGCTAAGTATTTCTCTGTTTACGTAACATCGCTAAACCAATAGTCCATCATGGTAAGTGTGTAGAAATGCCTTCTGTAATTATATTCATAATCGAGCCTTGCATCTTTGTGCTGTTGTAAGACTGAGCGGTATTAAAGCCATAATCTGTCGTACTGGCCGAATGCGTATTGGCGTGCTTTGTACACCCTAAAAAAAACAATCCTTCTACGTTACAGCAAGTGATATTTAATTTTAAACCGCGCATTGTCAGGATGGGCCACATTCTGAACCTAACCTTAAACTTAAACTAGTTGTATATTAAACTTTTTATATACGCAATATTGCACCTACCTACCTTACAACTCAATTAGTGCACGTATGTATGATGAGTAATAGCATAAAATCCACTACACGTAACAGTCATCAGATAAATCGACATTCGATATCTCGGAGTAAAATGGAAGCGAGGCGGCTCCGTGTCCGGCTCGCCAGCCCCAACAGGAGCACCTACTCTCTGAATAACACGAGTATCGGATCGAGTATCAATGTTACGCTACGGTGACAGTGGCTACCGTGATGTTAAATGATAGCGCGCACCGGTGTCATTTATACGCCACCTTCTTTTACATGACTTTTGCCGTCATTCTATAATTGCCGATATAACATTAAAAGAAATTTATAAGAGATATATATATATATATATATATATATATATATATATATATATATATAGGCATATTTTAATCATTGTACTTAATTAGATGTATAGATAGGGACTTTGAAGTAGTGTAGTTTTATATTGGAAGGTAGAAACAAAATATTAGCTGTTGATAATAACAAAACAAATTTCTATATTATAACAATAACAATAAATATTTTTGGACATCCCCACGCACGACTATTTTAGTCCAATCTAGGCAAAACTCGGGATACGGTAACCGCTGCGCTGAATTACATTCGTGCACATAAATATATTTTTAAACCGATTTTTTTTTCATTTCATGCGTGATCGGACATACTCGTATATACGAAAATATAATTACACCTTCTGAGTCTCGGATATGTACTACATGATACAGCTGACCCTCCTGTTAATTATATTCGTAATTGTAATTTATTATTATTTTTAAACCGTTATATTTTTATCAATTCAACTTAATTATTTTAATTTTACTGGCCCATTGGTGAAGTGGTTAGTGAACCTAAGTGCTGTGCCGGGGTTCGTAAGTTTGATCCCCAACCCAGTATAAATATGTGTGTGATGAGCACAATTACATGCGTTTGTCCTGTCTGGGTGTAAAAAAATATCTCAATAAGTATGTATTTTGTTTATCAGCAGTCTGCTTACCATGACACAAGCACTACTTATGTACCTACGTTGTGATCAGATGGCCGTGTGTGGATTTGTTCCAATATTTCATTATTATTATTTATTCAAACTGAAACCTTTTCATAATATTATTTACTATATCAAAGTCATGTGCTTAAAATCAAGGCATAGAGCTTTGATCATTCGTATTTGCAGTTTGATATGCTCACTACTATATCATAACTGTTTTGTTACGTTGCACCAAGCTTAATTAGCACCAATAAGTTTTTACTCAAAGATGAGTAATCTAATAAATATCTGTACAAGATCAATAGTAAGCCTAAGGACCAGTTGTCCTAAAACAGAAAGTTCAGTATTGCATGTTAGTTTAAGTATATCAATGTTAGGGAGATATTTTATTAACAAAATTACCCTTAGGACCCTTAAAATAATTTCATGGTTTAATATACGCATATCTTATGGTCTAATGTATTTTTAGATTAGTAGAATAATAGTGTTGCATTATAAATACGAATTAGTGTTTCTACCTTAATGACTATTGCTACACAAAATCTTGTAGGCACCGTATGTCCAATAATGTGGTGCAATTTTTTGATAATGTGAAAAATAACAGTATGAAATTTTCATTAATAATATTTTCTATATACGAACAAAATAGCAATCCTAATATTGTACAGTAAAATAACTGTTTAACTTTTTTTGGCTGTATGCCCAAGTTATTTTTGTCAGTGTGAGAATAATTACTAGTAACAACAAACAAGAGCTGTCATTGAAAAATGTGAAAAGCGTGATTTTATTAAAATTAAACCAATAAACAAGAACAATTATCAATTTCAAAGTGTTTCAAACATGCCAAATCAGTGAGTAGTGTATAACAAACGTGTAACACAAAGTATATCGATTGACATCGATAGGACTAACCACAATGGCAAGGTCGCCTGCGGAAGATCCGCGATTCTGTGACATACAAAGCAACACATGGAAATATCCATCAGATTCCAATGAAAACTGCCCACCTGGCATGATGGGGGAGAGGAGCAAGCAGCAAATCCACCCCAACTCTGGCATTGTAACAGAAAACAGCATATACGGCAATGCAAACTTTGGTAATGATGTTTATATGAACAAGTTGCCGTATAACGTTCAGACGGGTGAGTGTACGATCAATAATGACGAAAAGATGCAGTTCAACGGCATGCCCAACATCACTCGCGTCAACCGTCAGAGTTACGGCAATGCAATGCTGAATTTGGGCAATGGTCAAATAGTCAGAGTGATCTATGATGAAAACAATCAGCAGCTCATATTTCCCATGTCAGGACAGTATGAATTGTTCAGCCACAATCAAGGGTTGTGCGATGTTCCGCTGCAGTCGTCCCAGCCATCACACTTGTTCACCATGAATAACAATAATGCCCATTTACAGCCTCCAATGGTGCATTCAACATTGTCTGGTGCTACTTTTAATCATGATAATGCAAACATCCAACAAACTAATATACCGACTTCAAACTTCTTGAAAGACGTTTTGGGTAACTGGGAACCCAATTCATCTGGAACATACTGTCCATTTGGCCAGAATTATCCTTTGAATCATCCCGATGTATCAACAAACATTTTGCCCAACAATCCAATTCTTGACCCAACAATTGTGCAAGCTAAACCTGATGTGTCTCCGAAGAGAAACGAAAACAGCCCTCTTGCTGACACAAGTAACAAAAAGCGCATTGTCGCCGAAGTGAAGCCTATGAGACCATCATACTCCGATGTATTAGCCAAAAACATGAGGAACAACCTTCAACCGGAGCCAGCTCGCAAGGTGCAGCCACAAAGCAACATTGAGGCCAAGGTTATGAATAAAACCTGCATAAAACCAGAAAAAGCAACTGAGAAAGTAAAAAATTTAAATGACGATATTAAACACAAAAGTGAAAAGAAGCCTAACAACAACACCAATGTATCATCGGGCAGTGAGTCGGGAGACATCAACACTGACGACAATGACAAACGTCAAAAACCAAACAAGAAGTCCAAGAACAAAAGAAACAACATGTCGCGAAAGTGGTCATCCCTCGATGACATCACGAACGAAGGGGATATCGGTTACAACCAGGGGAACGACAGCCAATTTGTTTTCATAGAGACTCACACGGAGAAGCCGCTAAAAAAAGAGAAGAAAGAAGGAAAGTCCAAAAATATTAATAAGAATGCATCTATGGATATCGAGTTTGAGTTTGAGGAAGAGGATCAATCAGAATTTGTGTATCAGGATGGGCACAATGAGACGGTAAAGGCTCGGAGGCGGAAGGAGCCTCGTGGATATCATAAGGCGCCCAAGCCCAATCAGGATAAAAAGAAATCGAGTCAAGTTAAAGTGAGACGAAATAAGCCTGGTTACTTGGGGCTCGCTCAGAACTACTTGGAGCACTGGGGCGGCGCCTCGTGGAAGGCACTCGTCTGGTTCTTTTATCTCCTGTCTGATATATTTGGAATGAGCATGCATCTATCTTTTGACTTGTGAGTTTGTGAGCTTATTCAATTTTCTACTTTTCTGCAATAATTCTAATTAGGTGGGTTATATTAGGTAATTTATAAAACCCTGGGCTAGTATAAATAAAAGTGGTACAGTAAACTTATATTTTTCAACCATAAGTTTGTTTACCAATCTTTTAATTTCTAACTTTATTTACTTACTAGGTGATAAATACACTTTGGATGGGATTCGACCAGAATCTGTTCTTAGTGAGTGTCTACAATGTAATGCAGTTACTATCACTGTACAATTTTAAATCAATGAGACATACAGTGTCGGAAATCCTGTGTTGACTGGCATTTTGCATAGTATAACCCCCATTGTCTGGGTCAAATGAATAAGGGCTTGTTCCATCTAATCGAAAATCCGTATCATCAATTTCAAAATTAAATCAAAATTCTGTTAATAAATTTCACATAAATCATTTGGACAATACAGTATTTGGATTCTCTTGTATATTAAATCTAATCTTGTTACAAAAGTTGAAAGTCCCTCAATTCTTTATGTATTATCCACTAGATTAGTCCACAATTATCCTAACGTGAAACATGGACTCAACCTTCGCTATCCTAGCAGCAGTTTATAAAAGAACTTCTCATTTATGCAAACCTTGTGTGCACCACAGCACGCAAGATATTTCATAAAAGACATTCATCACATACATTTAAAAATATCTGTACAATCCTGTTAGGAATAGAGACTCGGGAGTAGGTGTCTGGAGAATTAAGAGAATTCTTGATGTATTGTTTGAAATGATAATGCTATTACTACCTTTTTTACATATGTAAAAGATACTACTGACTGTTAGTAACCATGATTGCTAGGTTCCGAGTGTGTGGGTTCGATTTCCCCCGAAGACAAAACATTTTTTGCAGAGCATAAGTTTTAGTCCCATGTCTGCTTGTAAAATAATAATATTTATATATCTATTCTATCAACTGTCTAATTTGTCTAAGTGTCCAATTTGGGATCCCCATTTGTAGCGATGTCCCAAGATATTCATTTATCACGAAAATCCAATAGTAATATTACTACTTTATATTGCCACAACCATATTTAAAGATTGTTCTTTCAGTTCTAATTGCTATATTCTTTTTCAGGTGCACCTCGATGTTCACACGGACGTATGTTAGCTGTCAGGCAGTGTGGCGTAGCAGCAAGGACTGGCTATCAAAACTCCGGGACAATAAGTACTTGATGTACATTGATAGGAAGCTCGGACACACTCGGTTCGGATTCTGGAGGAAATTGAAATGGTTTAAAAGAGGTACAGTAATGATTGTTTTTTTTTGTAGATATTCAAAATGAAAATTGGTTTTTTTTTGTACAAATATAACGAAATTTTAACAAAGTAAATTAGTATGTAGGTTTTTGTAGGCATATAAATATTAAAATTACAGTAGAAATATAATAATCGCTTAGCAGTTGTTTTTTTTTACATGTGACAAAACTGTATTATTTAAACAGCCTGTCGTCTTGGTGAACAATGTTGAGGCTCAGTTTAGGTAGATTAAGAGAAAAGGTAAAAAAGAAAAACACATTTCTGTTAACTTTGCGTATATATTGTATGAAGAACCGGAAGACTTCTACTGAGTTCTCGTTATATAATAAATTAAATATTAGCATAGGTTAGTCAAAAATGTTAAAAATCCAAGTAATGGTTTCTAAGCTTCTAAAACTATATACATTTTCTTGATTTTTAGAACACTAATAATTAAACCATACTATCAATACAAATGTATTTAATATAATGATATTTATGCCATACTTTTATGTATGTCCTTAGGATAAAGATTCATCTTTTTAAATTAATTTTGTTCAACACCATGTACGTCAGAGTGCACTGAATATTATCTTAAAGATATTTATTGTATCACATTAGAAAATGTATTTATGCCATCTCATTTGTACAGATTTAAGGAGTATTGTAGTAGAGAATCTTGAGACAGAAGGAAATTATTAACAATATTCTTCAAAGTATGATTTTGTTATTACCCATTTTTACATACACAAAAGACTTAAATGGACCATAATTAATATTATTTTTTAAAATTTGTGCATTCTATAGAATCAAGGATCTTTTAACGTGTTATATATACTATATTTATTATTAATAATTCCTTATTATTAATGAATTATTAGAAGCGGAAACAGATGCAGGTCAGGATGCGACTAAGCTAAACACCAACATACCTTTGCCGGCCACTGGCGAGGAGGCGATGAAGAGGCTTCTGGCGTGCAAAGGAAAAGATCCATACAAGTATGTAATAAACTTAATTATTTTCGTCATCACTTTTGGATATACGGATCGGAAATGTGGACAAATTATGGCACAACTAGTGAACCAGTTTAAAGTTGTCCAGTGGACTATGATACAGGTTATGCTTGGAGTATTTCTAAAAGATAGAATCCGCAACAAAACTATTTGTTAGAGATGCAAATCATAAATCATAACTCGAAAAACCAGCAGGCTGTAGTGGTAGTGCACTGGCCATAATTTTTTTTATCGGATAGTCAAGATCAGAGTTAGAAGAACAGACAAGTTTTTGGATCTTCTGAGGTCTGCTATTGCATGTGGGCTCAAAACTCCTGATATAATGGCTTACAGTATTCTCGGTGTGAGCACAACGTGTACAGACGAAGAGATCAAGCGCTATTATCGCCGGCAAGCGTTCCTAGTGCACCCCGACAAGAACCAGCAGCCCGGAGCTGAGGAGGCGTTCAAGATACTGCAGCACGCGTTCGATCTCATTGGCGAGCCGGTAATAATAATAATAAATATCTAAGGACATTACACGTAGTCATCTGATACCAAACTAGACCAGACTAGAGTCTTATTCCATGGTGACCAGATACCTGTAGTTTGCCCAATAGTCTGGTACATAGCATAGATTAGTTTGTTAAGTTGTTCCGAGATACTTTAATTTTATTGTAATATACATATTCCCTACATATTTATGTGATATAATTGTAGTCGCGTTGTCTTTAAGATCATGGACAAATTTGCTTTTGTTTTTTTTACTAAATAACTAAAATATTAATCAATAAAAATCGTGAACAGTATCAGTTTCCTATTATAACACTATATTAGACATTATTGAATAAAGTTTTATATATTTATTCTTATGTATCACTATAAGCTAGGGAAGTATAAGGGTGTACCTATTGCCTAAAGGTCTTCCAGTCAATCCTGGTTGATGGTGAAAGGGTGTTGTTAATAAATTCATCCTTCGAATCGCAGGAGCGTCGCGAGATGTACGAACGTCGGGCGTTGGAGTCGCGGCACGTGGAGGCGGCGTGGAGCGAGCTGAGTCACTTGTTGGCCCAGCTGCACGACAAGATGGAGTTCGCAGCCAACACCATCCGGTAAGCCACACCCTGACCAGTGCCAAAGCTCGGCAGATCTAGCTACCGCTTGTGCAGTGCCTGAAAGCCTTATTCTTTCATAATCAAATTAAGTCAAGGTAGAAATCAATGGACCAGGATACAACAATTAGGAGTATTTTTGTCTGTGTGGTGCGATTGCTAACTCTTTTATGGATTTTCAAGATATTATTCTGTTCTGTCTTCTATTGTAACTATGTTTCTTTTTATTACTCTTGTGGTGCAACCTGAACATTCATGATGCAAATAAGCTGGATATCAACTTATCCGTCAATTATAGCAAATGGTAGAACATTGATATGAAGGGACTTTTTGGAAGGTTAAGAGTCTTAGGGTTGTTCTAAGAATGTTCGGACTTATGCCTGTAGAAGATATTATTATTATTTACTTACTTTATTATAGTCTTATCATTATTACAAATTTCTTAGTGTATCTTCGAGACCGGTGAAAAACCTAATTACAGCCATGAACCTTTGTCGGTCACTTTTATTCAGTTTTATTAAATATTATTGTCATTGCAGGTGCACGAACTGCGGCCGCCGCCACAAGCGCGTGCTGACGGAGCGGCCGTGCTACGCGGCGCGCTACTGCGCTCAGTGCAAGATACGACACTCCGCCAAAGAGGTAGCCCGCTGCGTGCACTTGTACTGCACCGCGCTCGTAGTGGGACTGTCCCGTGGGCGGATGCGATAGCTCGCTAGAAAGAGAACGCTGATATAAGGGGTCATTCTATCCTTGTCTGGGGCGTGTACTTGTATGTATGCTTGATAAATGATGTGCAATTGTCTTTCTTTTTTTATTCATATATCACATATTGCCCTTACGGACTCCAGTGTTATGTACACTACAAGGCCGGATACGTCCGGGGTACATGACATCAACTGTATACGAATGTCGCTCTGTAGGACTTGTGTTTAAAATTTCGCTTCAATAATTAAACATAGTTATAATAGATGTGATATGTTTGTTTGTGTATGTATGTGTGTGTGTGTGTGTGTGTGTGTTTACTTTTGTATGACTTAAATGAAATAACGCGATGGTATTAAGTGTATATAATATGACGTCTGTCGTGGCAGGGCGACATCTGGGCGGAGTCGAGCCTGATGGGGCTGCTGGTGATGTACTACGCGTGTATGGACGGCGCCGTATACCAGATCACACAGTGGGCGAGCTGTCAGGTACACATATAAATACTTTTTGACTTCAACGAATATAAGTTGTCGCTATACCTACATTGAAACGCTTGGCGGCTATTTTGACACGTCACTTCAGTTGTCAGTCAGTTGTCAAGTCCTGTAAGTTGTTGTTGCGCGTTGCAGAAGAAGAACC
>DVPR01001271.1:0-11221 GCA_018239345.1 Oxynetra stangelandi | reverse complement strand
TACCCCGCTAGGGACCTGGCGTGACGGTTATTTATTTATTTATTTATTTTATATATGATACAAAAGGAGTCAACTATCGTCAACTTTATTAAATCATCCAACCCACGTTGAAACATTTTTGAGTCATACACATCGAATAGTTAGTATTTACATATAAATTATGCAAACACATTCAGAATGTATACATTGTAAGACCTTGTGTTGATTTACTCGGCATTATAATACAGATATGTACGTCGAACACGTTAATGCTACGGACTAGTTTCATGCATTACACAAAGGCTGTAAACATCTTGGTCACGATTACCGCTGAAATATGTTTTATTGTTATTTTCATCGTGGTATGACTGTCCTGCACAACAAAGTATCAATCGATTAAACAAAGACTATTATTATCCATAAATTTATTATACGTTATAAATTTATTATAACACGTTATTTTATTCACTCTTACATCGCTCTTGGATATTTAAAAAATGTACACCACTTAGTGTAACAACATTTAACAGATTATTGTGAATGAATAAATTTGATTGAACTTTATTATAATGCCTGATATTATTATACAAATTCCAAATTTTTTAATGAATAAAACTCGTGAAAACGCGCTACTTGCACATTGTAGAAGTAAAATAAGGGGATACCGTAAATATTCTTTTACCACCTGTATGTACGTTATTTAGCAAATAAAAATTATTATTATTAGCAGTGAAGCAAAATTATACAAATGATACATTTTGTTTCTGTTTTCCTATATACTACTTTAATTACAATACATTACATGGTATTTAAAATATTACTTGCTAATATATAAAAAATAAGGAGGAAAACAAAATTTATAACAAGAATACTTTGCCATCGAGCAGACGACCGTCGCTACCATAATAAATACGAGTATTATTTAAACTTAATTAGTTCTTTTTTTCTATGCACGCTTTACCAAAACTGTATATTTTAGAGAACAAATCAGTAAAAAAATAACAAAGCTAACGAATACCTCAAAAAAAACTCATCGATATGAAAATTTATATACTCGAGGGAAATCATGGAGGCGCGTTAAAAGTTAAGAAAAAATGACTTAACGAGATAACAATTAAGATATCTTTTTATACAGTCAGCGAAAAATATTTAAAACTGTGCCTTCATATTAAACGTAGGTTTATAATTTTTTTTGTTATTTAACAAAATTGAAAATAAGTAAAGAATGTATCACTATTTTGTTTTAACTTAATAAATGTATTTTCACGTGTGTTTCGATTGCGCTCTACCTAGTCGTACAAATGTTCGTTTCCATTTGAGACTAGTAAAATAATACAGCAGGTGTTTTTACTTCGTAACAATAACGAAAATAAACAGTGTATTATCCGACCGATGTATTTAGATTATTGGATAATGCGAGAGCGCCATCTTTGAATATCTTTGCGATGTTGGATTGCTCTTGGATTACTTTTTCCAATTTCAACAAACCGATATATTCATAAATAAATTTTATATTAACATACATACAACACCAGTAAAATTGGAATTTTTTATATGAACTTAAATATAATATAAATGCATAAAAATTTCGCTTTTTTCGATATAGTAAGTTCATCTTAGAAGATAGACATTTAATGTCGTGAGCCCTTTCTGAGATAAAATTTAGTACAGCAATCACATCTTGTCTCTTTTTCAAAAAGCATTAACAGTTAAAGCAGTCGATATTTTAATATTAAGCATTATAATATATTTAATATATGGCTGGTGCAGTGGTTATATAAGTATATATTTCCGATGATGTATGTAGTTTTTTAGCAGTAATTTATTCTTAATATTTGATATATGATAAGCAGAAGAAGAAGTATTTGTTGTGTGGTTTGGTGTAAAAAAGAATAAATATTATAAGTATATATTTTCAAGTATGTATTTCATTTATCAGCTGTTTGGTTACCATAACATAGGAACATTTAAGTACCTACTTTGGAATCAAGTGACCATGTGTGGTAATGTCCCACTATTATTTATAATATGCTAAACTTTTGGATATTAGCTACTAACAATATCCTGCTATAATCAAAACATAGGACTGAACACCTCCAAAGTAAACATTACCTAAATAAATAAGTAAATATCACCTCTAGTAAATATTAGTTGCGCCAATGCGCTCTTACTTGAGCCAATAAGTGAGTGTATCAACGAATTGAAAGTTATGTTTTGTTTATATTTGCTTTTGCATTTTGCCAAACCGTATTTAAAACAATATAGTTAGGTTTATGTACGTCCTATACAAACAGACACCGCATAAAGTTTGTGCGGTGCGAAGAGAGATGGGCGTCGTAAATTTCTATTATGTAGTGAGCTTTATCGAAAAATATTTCTTATAAAATCTAGATATAAGTATCAATTTTCGCTTATATTCGAATTGGGAAAATATCAAAACAAAAAAAAATTAAATCTATACACCAGTAGAAAACATTTTAGTTTGGTTTAAAAATGATATAAAAAAAACATTATTTCTCGAAGAAACAACCGAGAACTACGGACGAAATTTCAAGAAGGATTAAACTAAAACCCACTCAAGTATTCAAAATGATGGCCTAAAATCCCAATTGAAACCGATGCGAGTAGCAACCTAGTTCCGTCACG
Source organism: Oxynetra stangelandi (assembly GCA_018239345.1). NCBI lineage: Eukaryota > Metazoa > Arthropoda > Insecta > Lepidoptera > Hesperiidae > Oxynetra > Oxynetra stangelandi. The sequence continues at coordinate 8,596 of DVPR01001271.1, read as the reverse complement.
GAGGTGGACCGGGGCGTGTTTGACTACGCCTCGATGTTCGCTTGTGAGCCCACCATTGCAGTGTCAACTGTGTAAATCACCGCTATAACTCATATCCATAGCTAGATATTTCAAATTGAAGCATATGAAAGTTGTTTATTTTCATACATTTGACTTGTACAACCGTATAGTAAGTAAAATATACACGGATGTTTACATACGCTCCGTATTATTTTATACTTCTTGACGTATCACTTAAGAAGTGCACGCTAAGAAATTATTTACCAAAAAGAGCTGAGGCGCTGTTTTTCGCACCCAGATCGATAGGCGGTAAAGTCCCTCGAGTTGATCATCAAACAGCCGACCGTTCAGAATAATGAATTCAGATATCTCTTTTGGGTCCGGCTTTACCTATAGCTGCGAATGTGAGTGTTTTAAAGAGAATTCTACCGTTTCTACCGAATTCTAAGAGTTATGAGTGCAGCGAAATATTATATACTTTTTTATTGTATTATACATGTATATTAAATGAATTTTAATATACATGTTTAATACAATAAAAAAGTAATATATGTATAAAATATATTAAGTAAAAATATATTGAACTCAAGATATGAAGAGTAATGCGATTTTGGTTGTTAGGTATTTCATAGATAGTAGTTCGCCCAAGGAAGTACCACCGCTGCACCTATTACTGCCGTGAAGCAGTTGTTATTATAGCAATTTGTGTTTCCGTTTGAAGGGTGTGGTTGCCAGTCCACGTGTATACTGGAGGCGACCATCTCAGTTCTCATAGGTAGCAAAACTTCTGCGATCTGCCAACAATAGTACTAATAGAACCAGATGTCTTTGGGCGACAGCGGCTACTTGTGACCCTGGCATGCCCGATTGCAACTCTCTTCACATAACAAAATTAACAGTGATCAAACCCCCGTTCGAGACTCCTAAAGTAAAACAAAACCTATCAAAAGTTATAATTAGTTCAATATGAACATAACTAAACTCTACACGTAATCTTAACTGAGATGCGTCTCTTAATAAATCAATAACACCTATATCATAGGATCAAATGATCAAGGTGAGTCATTGGATGTCAACCCACATCCTTATCGCTTACACTGGCATTATTGAATACAATTGTTAACAAATCTCCTGATAGTAGTATCTGTTTTACAGAAATTAATCACAATCAAAAATTATTTCCGCTGACGTCAGCTAATGCGTAAAATTATATTCGATGCGTCGTATATCAGTCACGTAATGCATTCGCGATTACGGATTTAAAGTGCAGTTGGACGGATATATAAAACCATTTAGATGATAGATGTATCAATTAATTATGTATTTATGAGACGGGTACCTGACTACGGCATTTTAGAATACCATTACAGCTAACACTAATTAGGCGTGCCTAAAATCTGAGAACATGTACCTAATCCTACGCCATTTTCATATACGTTACACACAAATATATGTGTATATATATATATATATATATATATATATATATATATATATATACCAACAAATTACGTACTGTTATTAGATGGGAATAGGGATTACCTCATTATTTTTTATTTATTTACTTATTGTCGGTATAATTCGTTTCTTGAACTGAAGTACATATTCGGTGTTTCAAGAAACAATAATAAAATCACTAGATAAACAGTACATACAAGATCATGAATCAATCAAAGATTTACCTGAAATAATAATGATTTCGTCTTAACGTAATTCGGTGTGACAATAATTCATTACCGTCGCCTAGATCTAGGATACTTTTTACCGCTGCAAAATCTATCATTATCACAGAAGAGCGAACGGAGACGTGTAATATCTGGAAAATAATATATTTATTTTAAAAAAAAGTGATAGTACGGCGTGCTCTGTTCCTAACAACTAAAGGAATCGAAGTAAAAATGATAAAGAAACACGTAAATTAAAAATAAATCATATAGAAAAAAAACCACGAAGATATTCAATAAATTGAGTTACAACACTAGCTAATTGCTTAACTTGTTCACATTATGCAACACCCGACCGAAAAGTGTGATAAAGCATCGCTGGATAGATGAATGCTAAATGTCAATCTATTTTAGTACAGAGTCACAATTAGCATCAGATATTCCCAATACTATTCAGAGCTAATGAATGGCCAACTAACAATAGACGTCTAATAGCCATGCTATAGCTAATTGAGCTATTTTAAATATGATTATTGTACCGATGAATCGAATCAATCTCGTTAAGTTTACGTAATACTTTCTTTATACAGACAAATCACTAATTATATTGAAGTGCTGAATAAATTACCATTTTCAATGCATAAATATTTTACACCAACTTAGTAATAACTCATAATTTTATTGCTAAAATTTAATAGATCTTAAGCTACAATTTATGCAGACGAACGCAATATTTTATTCAAACACGAAATGTATATTAAGTTTTACAGTACACAAAGATAAGGATAGTTGTTAACTTTGATTTTGGAGACCGTACATATAGACATTAAGTATGCGAAACGCCGTAACAATTCCCGTAAACACATTAATATTTAAGTAGCTATACACTTACTTGACTTTGCCCTTATACAAAAAGGTCGAGTAATTTAGACGAGGAGAGGCGACGTGAATGGAAGTGGAATAATGTCAAAAATTATTCCACACTTGAATATTACTTGATGTTGACTTTAATCCGCACACAAATGTAAGGAACACTAACAGTGCGAATGGTTGGGCGCCGGGTGATGAACGATTTTTGTTAGGAAACTATAAACAAACTGTCGTTCATGTTAGAGAAATACGTTGTACATATATTGTATTAAGAGGAAATTCGCTGTTCAAATCGAAGGTAAGCGCGACTGGCTTTGCTCTCTGTAGCTGTCACTCTTCTTGACGTCGGGCTTTTAGCCGCCACCTGAAGTTTACTAATGTACAGGGTAATATTAAAATTGTACATTCGCATTGTATATTCAATGTGCTTATAAAGTATTATGAGCCCTTAGTGAATATCGTTCGGAGTTTTCGCGAGAAAATTATTTTTTCCGTCGACATCATTTCCTTTTTACGCGCTTTAAAAGATATAAAAGTTTATTATGCACAAAAGCTGTAATCGTAATACGAAATTTTAAAAACAATATCGATCAAGTGATCCTAATACAAAACTTTACTTGTAAACGGTACCAACAGATGTGGACGCACAGATGACACCACAAGTCTACAAATGTAGACGATCGAATGAAAGTGCTTATAGGAAAGCTAACTTCAGCATTTTCTTTTCATACTTGATCTTTACAGATCACTTTGGCACTACTTACACATACTTAGAACAAACACACACACAAACAAAGGCCAGCAATATGGCATACTGCGTCAACTGACAAACACATTAAATGTTGCTGAAGTACCTACTCGTATTGAGAGCTGACAGGTCATTATTTCACATTTACTGCCGCTTATTGGAGTTATGATCAATAAACATCACAGCTATCTAGGAGTGGATCCAATTGGGTTTCAAGTAATCTAATTACTACATATGATTAATGACCGTGGACCAATGGAAAAAAATATTACCTTTCATATCTATGCCACTTCAGTTCGATTCAATTAGAGTTATAAATGGTATCGGCTGAAACTTGAGTTCATGTTTGAGCGAGTTTATCTCGGCAGCAACTAAGTCAAGTGTAAAAAAGAACTCCTTTATAAATTACAGGATAAGTTTACGTTTCATTCTCATAATATAAATCGGATAATATTTGAACTTAATTGAAATTGAATATAAAGTATATTGCTTTTGCAAATTTGGAAATTTGAAAACAAAGAAAGCCTTTAGATATTCTGCGAGACTTGATAAAAATTGCTCGACGGGGCCATTGACGACAAGTGTTTGCCTTATAGACGTAATCGATCTCACGCACTCGAGAAAAACACAGGTAACGTACAGGCAACTTTCAATCAATAAATGCTGCCTACATACATTTTGTGAATATAAGGAAGATAGGTGCGACTGGCATGTGACATCTTTATACGTGACGAACGAATGTTGTTTTGTAAACCTTCTATCTCCCTACATCTGTGCAAATAAGACAGAAGAGAAGAAATAACTAAACAATTACAAAAAGAAAGGGGAATAAAAAATAAACAGATTACAAGACATTACGGATGCATTGAAGAAAATTAAATTTATAAATGATTTTGCATATATTTTTCTTCGTCGATGTAAAAACAGGCTTACGAATATCAACAGTTATTTTATATAATTTATAGATTATTTCACCTAAACCATGGCTAGAGATATTAGTTATGACCATATCACCAATTATTCATTATGCTCCTAATTTCAATGTAATATGTTGCATATTATCTTTGTAATTTTTATCGAACATGAAAATTATACTTTTATGTTCACGTTTATGTTTTTTTTCATCCACACTGTCGTAGCACTCCGATAAGAGAAAATGAAAATCAATTTTATTGAACGATTCTATGTTATGAATACGCGATGCTTTGGAATGAATGTGTGTTTTATCAAAATTATATTAAGTTTCAATGTAGCTACTTTTATTTATATTCTATTAGATATAATGATTCTTCAATCCCAATAAAACTGGATTGAGTCTTCACATATGCGTTATGAAAGAACTGAATTAAAATGTGAAACATGTAACGAAATCAAAGTCTTCATCTTACTCTTATAACATTACTAGTTTCTGATTTAAAGCATTCAATTAAGTCTTATTCAATACAGAATTACTGGCTATTTTTCGAAATTTCGGGCATAATTTGCGACGGGCATAAAGTGAAACGCGACAATTTTAAATCACTTTGTGATTTTTTTATTTTATTATAAAATAAGAATAGTAAAAATATAAGAGACTATATATTTCAAGTCAAAAATTCCATTATTCCAAAACGTACCTACCTGTTCAACTGGTCAAAGAATTTTAATGAGCATATCGTGCGAAGTCATAGTAAAATTATAATAACTTGTAATTTATAAGGTCTCAGAGCGAGTGGTAGAGCGTACTAAGAAACATAAATAATACTACAATAATATGGCGTGATACAAAATCCAATTCCTCAGACTCCAACTTATCTTGAAAATATGATCTCAGCCCTAATACCTTATACTAAACTGCTGCAAGTTATTTCTGCGGGAAAGAGTATAATTAAATTTCGAGAAGTGTCTGCACAAAACGAAATTTATATTAAATTCGCAATGATCGCGTTTGGCACGGATAAACTATTTGTGAAATAAAAAAGTTTCCTTCAATACTAGATACCGGCACATCTTTATGATCTCGCAATATCGTTCTGTTGATTAAGATAGCGAAGCCTTAATCTTAAGACTTCGTTGCCGTTCAGCTCATCTCAAGGCCGTCGTTGATAAAAGTTATGTGTAACCGCAAATATATGGTTTATTGTGTCTTCCGTGTTGTTTACTCTAGCATGAATAACATTTATTATTCCATTTCTTCACGTTTCCGTCCGTGCTCTCCAAGTTTGATTTTCGACAGCGTTCGCCTTATAGGTATCGGGTTTGTTTATAACTATCCATTTCTACATTTCAAGTTATCCTTAATTTTTTCATTCGTGCTCGGGTGTACATTCTTTGTTTCCTTCGTGTTATATTTCTTGCAATTAAATTAAGCGGGCGTTAATTATCATTATTACTCGCAACGGTGACATAATATTTGAAAACAAACTCGGCTTTCATTATTTTAAGTCCAAGTGACATAACAATGGCATTAACGACACCTGTCCATTGGCACTACGAAAATAAAATCAACAAAAGTACAGCACTAAAATTTGATCGCACTCCAAATCCGTTATTAACGTGAGTCGATACCGTACACAAATGTTAACAATGTTTTAAGAACAATACAATTTAAACGTGTAATCAATTATCAAGCCAAACTTGTCCGAGTTCCTTCAGGTAGGGTCGGGATGGGAGTTGTTAGAGAATATGGTGGGATGTTTACCTGGTATAGACACAAGATGAAGCGGACGCGGAAGCGGCGGCGGGCGGCGTTGAGCCGCGAGAGGCGCGTGTGGCCGCGCGTGCCAACCGACTGCGACTGCCGACGTCGACGCACACGCGACCCGCCAGCCTGCGCTTATCGGCCGCGCCACCACTATGCACTCTGCCCCGCGATAACGATTTGAACCCTTAAATCCAAATGTATTTTATACTGATCCCGATAGAACAACTTAAATATTAATTAGCTGCCCTGTTGGGATCTCTGGGATCTGCCCGCATCTCTGTTGTTACCCCATCTTGTGACGAACGAGTCTTACCCTTTAGTATTCTAAACAAAATAGACGTTTTGCTATAATGGGATTATATACCAAAATCATTTTCTATATTTACCTATTGCTATGTATCTAGATACGTTTACGCCGTAAACTAAAAGCAATATTATGCAAAATAAAAACCTCATTACGGCATGAGTCTTACCTACCGGATTTGGTTATTGGAAGTGCAGCAGAAACTTTTAATAGAATATCCGTACTCGATTAAGCGAATTAACCAGCTAGGATTTCTATAAAATAAACGTATATTACCAAAATTACTCCGATTTATTATTTACTTGTAATATATACGAATATAGAGAAATAATTGAAAGCAATGTCAGTTAATATATCATATTGTATGAGCGGGGTTCATATAGAATATTTGCAAGTAAACTCTACCTAGGTATGTTATGTGGCGGTTGAAAGTGATCGTTGAACTAAAATTAACTTAAAAGGGAATTTTGTTTCAAGGTCCCGGAGTGAGAGAGTACTGAGAGACCGCAGTGCCGAAACAAGCCCAAAACAAAGCTCTGTGTTTATATATAACACGTAGCTAATAAATATTGATATTTTAATACTGAGCAGTTTGAAAAAATATGAGTCCGTATCATTATTAAAACAGCACTAAGGTAAATTTCCAAGAACTTCCAGAAATTGAGCAACTTAATTGGTTTTACAATATTTTTGATGGCAACATTCCACAGTTTTTCGGCTCTCATTTAAATCTTGTTACGAAATATCATATTCTTTAATGAAGCATGAGTATTATAATTTTTTTCTTCTGTACAGAAAGAATGTCAAATGGTTTGTTATCGAATTCACACACTTAATTCTCATTGAGAATTTATTTTATAAATAAGAATACAGCTTTAATATGTTTCAGAACGTAAACAAGGTGTCTGAAGAAAATGTTAGTGTTTAAGGTTGGCTTTACGCGGCATGTAACATTTCGGGTCTTACCCGCTGCCTCGTTATGTTAGCACGCAGTGGCTCGGTTGGGTTCGACGAAATATTTCGTATATTTAAATCTACAGGAATTCCGCTGTTACTACCGACCACGTTTTCGACATGTGTTAGTTTGAGATATCGTGTACCATTTATCTACCTCTCCGGTTGCCATTTTCGCACGATGCTAATGATATCAGGAGCGCGGGCTATGAAATTATACCTACATACGATAGCAAATAATCACGATACAAGATATAAACGTGTCCGTACAAAATAAATGACCACCAACTACGCAATGTAAAGCTGGAAGTTTGTAGGAGTGAAGTGTTTCTTTCAATTTCGTCATAAACGCGAATCAATATCAGAATATATCTAAAATTTGACTCATTTTTAACACATCGGCCCTTTGAATATTGAAACTTATAAATAACTGATATCATTTTAGGAAACATGCATCATCTGTGTGATATTTAGTTAATAATAGAGTGTGGTACATAATGCAGAGGAAATGGAGCTCTCAGCGAATGTTTCTATGTAAATTGAGTAGTGATTGACGGGGGATTTAGTGGCTGAAAATTTAATATAAACCTGTCTCTCGTCAAAGTAAGACCCACTTATAATACGGAAAACATTTGTCTCTTGGATTAAGATAGATTTTGTAACATCTTATTTATTATTTTATGGATATGTAGGACAAATTATTGCTGCTTAGCGGCATATAAAATTTAAGAGCAGAAGTGGAATAAAAAAAGCATATGGGTAATGAAATGTAGGTTGTAGATTGGCACGGTATATCGCTACTGGGTATTATTATTATTCCTTTGCAGTTGAATCAAATATCTCTTCAAGCGCATTTATGATCCATTGTTTGTTAAAATGAATATCCAACTATGAACATGTAACGTAACCCTACCACATGATCTCACCATCAACCAGGGTTGACTGGTAGAGAATGCCATTAGGCATTAAGTACGCCCTGTATCCCTTAGTTTAAGGTGTTACATAAGAATAAATAAATAAAATAAAATAAAAATAACGTAAGCTATTTTACGAAAAAAGACTATAGAAGGAGAAATGATTACGATATTTAAATTTATTCACAACAAAAATATACAAAAATCCATAAATAGGTATTTATATGAGAATATATGAATAAGTAGAACTCTGAAAATATTTTAATATAAAACAAAAATATGGAATTTACCGAAGTACAAGCGGGAGATGTACACAAGGCTGCAATTAGAATAAATTTCGCGATACAAAATTCAATATCTATTAACGACTTACTGTATTCATGACATTTTTTTTTTAATTTATTTATTTATTTAGCTATAGGCTCGCGTTTGACTGCTATCCCACCTGATGGAAAGCAG
>DVPR01001270.1:0-11225 GCA_018239345.1 Oxynetra stangelandi | reverse complement strand
CCTTAGCGACCCGACGTGATGGTATTATTATTATTGTGCTTCGTCTACATTCATCAGTCTCTTCATACATACACGCCGGTTTCGGATCGCCGTTGTAGACGAAGCACGTCAGGTTTGCAAGGACAGAGATGTTTGGCACTCCGTGCTCTCTGCCTACCCCGCTAGGGACCTGGCGTGACGGTTATTTATTTATTTATTATTATTGTTATATAAAGGTACACATGGATATATGTGTAATGTTTTTTTATCGACACCGACCTTTTTATTTTTTCACTATTAAATCCACATCTCTTCTCGCGAGGAAAGGCTTTAAATTAAAACATACCCAGTGGTATTAATCGCATGATGACTTCATGCACTTTGGAAAATCAAATGAATACATGTAAAACATGTGGATTGTGTCACAACACCTATCTTCACGGTTTAATATAAATGATATTTAATTTAAAATTATTCGCACCGATTCGTGTATAAATCTAATAAGAATGGGCCACATATGCCAATGTTCAATGGCCACGTTATCACAAAGACGGCATATAAATTCGAATGGCTCATATACCATTAGTAAGATAAGCTACAGTAATAACATCCGCTTACAAGGATAAAGTGAGTATCCATCTAAATGGTGATGAACATAAATAGATGAATATGAGAATGCTTCCGTCCCACAGCTGTCGTGTTACAGCGGTCAAGGTGCATCATTTTGATAATATGTTATCCATTCGGACACAACATCGGTCAACCAACGAATATATCCCGAAGTAACTATGTAATGTATTCTTTATTTATTGTATCATTGTATTTAAAATACAATTTCTCACAAATACACGATAACTATACGGTCTGTAAATAAATAAAGAAATATCGAAATAACTACATAAATGGATGGATTCTCTTTTGCCTGTACCTACTTTATTTATTGGATTACCTTACACTTTTTATATTGAGTAGCCTTACTCTATTTTATCGTCTAATTAACTTTGTTGTATTACTGTATTTAAAATACAATATTCTACGAATACACGATTACTATTCACTCCGTAAACAAATACAGAAATGTCGAAAAATTGGTAGCATTTCAAAACAAATCAGTACTGACACTAAATACCGTATTAACGAAAGATTCTTATGTAAACTGTAACACTGACTAATGGGTAGACTTAATAAATTGCAATAGTTTGTGATTTACCACGCATTTGTCAAGTTACTTATCTCGTCCAACGCGACAATGACTGTATTCTTCATAGCGGCATCGCAACGACCCTGTTATTAAGGTCACGAAAAGAAATATCAAAAACGACTGAGTAGCTGATGGCTGTCGTAAAGAAGTCAGGCAGCTGCTGAGGAAGGTGAGAGATGAGGTAAACGTGTACATAAAACATTTTGAGATAATTGTCAGCACAAATTAACCTTTTCTATTACCGTTTTAAAAATAACAAAAATCTAATGAAAGACATACATATTATATATACTGACTCTATATAAAAGATAGATACCCAAAACAAGTCACGTGTGATGCGATAAGAATGATCGCATCATAATGATTTGATTAATTTACTAATACTTTTATACTGTCACGATATCAAAGGAGGTCTGATGATAAAGCGACGTCAAAGCAAAACGAAAAGATTCATTGGAGCAGTGTTGCCTGAGTGGTGCCTGAACTATAAGACCCGACTTATACTATCCTGACATATGAATAATTAATTTATATAATAGGTGGTATAATAGTTTTGATCACATGCATTGATTGCAAAGATTATAACCCAACTAAGTGGTGACGGCTCACAGCGTTGCTTTGGTTCACAGATCGTTTACAATCCACAGCCCCGTCAAGGCGGCATAGAAATGGAATATCAAAAATATCACATATTATTCTATGTCACGGATAAAATACAAACATGTGATGATAGCGTTCGTTACAAATTCCCCACTAAATGATCATGTCAGACCGACGTCTCATTGTCCGGTATCATTAATCAGTGCCACCGTCCGGTCATGTAAGGGAACGGTTACGGATAAAAACAAAACGTTTCTAGTGTAACAAATTGTATACCTATAGATACTATATATTTGTTTATATATATATATATATATATATATATATTATATATTTTATATCTATAGGTACATATAATAATATCTAGGGACAATTCCACACACGGCCATTTGGTCCCAAAGTAGGCAATTAAATTTTACCCGTGTTATGCTAACAAGATGGCTGATAAACTACATACATACTTAGTCATGTATACTTATAAAGAACTTTTTTGCAAACCCAGACACGGAACGAATACTACATCTCATCACACAAATATTTAATAATATCGCACTAACGCCTTCCGATTTCTAATTTATGTATACGTCCAAAATTCTTTAATTTATGCATACGTCCAAAATACTTACCGTTGAAAGTAAGTACTTCACAGCTCAATAATAATTCAATCTTATGGATATTGCGAAAATTCATGAAATGTTGTCCGCCTGTTTCAGCTTAATAAATAAATTTATTAATTGATCAACAAACTTATTAATTAAACTAATTTATTAACAAATTTATTAATTAAGTTAGTTTCCAACAATGGATGTCTGTAATGTGACGCCTGATACAATTGACTACAATAAAAATGTATTGTGCAAGAAAAACAGAGGTCGAGAAATAGGCTTCGTTAATGACATACTGGTTCTTACGATGAAACCAAGCGAAGACATGCACACAGGTGTTGGTTAAAGAATGGTGAAAAATGTATTACCGGTTAGAATGGGCACTTAGAATAGCGACCGCTTGCACATTTTACACTTAATTTACGTAAAAATATGTTTTCTTTTCTTTTTGTACGAAAAGACGAGTCACGTCGTGAGTGAAATCCATTACAGAAGTAGGTCGCGAGGGGCATTAAAGGACGGCTGCCATTAATATCGCTGCAGTGACCTTCGGGAGTGCCGCAGAACCATTAAACTTACATAGGGCTAGGGGATTAGAAAGCACTCTTGCGTTATACCTATGATGTCTCAATGTGATATAACTGTGAGCTAGGTCGGGATGACGTCATTTGAAACGCGGGAGAATCGGAGTGACATATCTATTCCAGACGCATAAAAATAAACGTGTCCGTCGCGAATGTTAACACGTGTGTTTTCAACATGGATGATATAGTTAGAGAGTGATTTGAAACGTGTTTACTTTTCTATAACAATGACGCACTAAAACAAATTAAAAAAAGAAAAAGTTTTTATTTATGTCAATATAATAAAAAATTACGAGATCTAGTTTTGAATAAAACGCCGTATAAATAAATCATAGTATAATAAGAGCTTGTTTAGAAACAGACGATATTTATTGTGTGTGTGTGTGTGTATGTACTGGACATTAACGTCGAAATAAAAATAAAACACGCTATAATGTCGCAGTTGCAACTATATTCTTTTTTATGCGCTCTGAAATATAATAAATATATTCATTTAACTCTAGAAACATACATACACGACTTTCGTATTTCGTATGCATTAGTACACGGATATTGCCAAAGGAATTGAGTCCATGCGCGAGAAACCCAGTCGTGTGTGTGGAATTCCTTCAATTGAAACCACATAACATCGCAACGATAAGGAAGTATTACTATATAACGAGAAATATCGCACCAGGGCAATCCCGTGGGAATTCGGGGATACCTACTGGAAATTGGATCGTCTATCTGTAATTCATGAGGCACCCAAAGGTCTTTTTAATATTAATACCCATTATTCAAAGGTGTACGTACGTACTCCTTGATCTACTATATGCAAAAACTTTGAGCGGAAGATTTTGCCATAGAGCCGATCATACTAGTCCAGGCTCTATCTTGCATAATTGTTATATCATAGGCGATCTGTAATCACAATTTGATTACGTACACTATAGCCAAGTTTACCGTAAAACCAAAAATGTACCATAAAACAAACAATCTTTTTTATATCTCTCCCAGACTAGATATTCCATGCCAGCCGTAATATTCTTTCGTTTTTTTTTCAAATGTAGATCGTAAAAACAACCAGTATAAAAACTGTTCTCTACGCTAACGCACAAAAATGATGCTTATACTTTTATTAGGGTATCAGCTCAATAAAAACTGGCAAAGTTCTCCTAGAATGCCTTATTAGGTTTGTAAACTAAAACACCTAAATGTTTGGAGGTCGAAGTGTATAACTTCAATATCTGTCGGTTATGAAAAAGGGTATTAAGTAGATGCAGGTGTCGATTTTATGATCGCACTAAGTCATCGTCGTATTTTAGAATATATTGCGCCTTCAAGCGTCTTATAAAATGTTTTATGGCGGCGGTCAAGTTGAAGGCGAAATTCTCACAATCAGTTATGCGTTGGCAGTTTCATAAGTGATATTCTAGGGGTTTATTTTGTACGTATCTTACTATGTACATAGATGTGGCTAAACTTTAATGATTTCAATCCTATAGTGATTTATACAAACAGACAAGCCTATCTGAAGATAAGTGGCCACAGTTTCCTGTAGGTCTGTGCTGTCAGAGTGCCGACATTTTTTTAATATACATATATTTTTGAAAGTTCCCTATATCCTTGACTATATTCTTACAATATGTGTACAAAATTGCAAGAAATCTGCCTTCTTATATTTGCTAACATCAACAATGTTCGATATTTTTTCATTAATATTGTTTTTCTTAAGTATCCTATGTCCTCGACTATACTGTTAAAAATATGTGTACAAAATGTAATGTTGATAGGTTCAATAGCTTACGCGTGACGCCATAACTAACAAAAAATGTTAGAATATTTATTTTACATACATATAAATGTATATATACATAAAACAAAATGTGAGATCTACTAAAACTAACAAATTTTAAAATACTATACATATTGCTAATGGGTTTCAAGATAAATACAGATGTAGTGCTCGACATCCCAGTCTCCTACCATAATTGCGTAAAAGAAGAACCAAACCAATACAGATCTGAACTATTTAAAATGTGTACGAGTGTGTATATTTTTCCCAGCACCGAAAGAGTTAAGTTTAAATGTCATACATATTTGAATATACATAAATACTGAAGGCTTACATTCAGCACTACCATCGTATATAAAAAGCATCCACGATATCGAAGATATTTAAATCAATCAAATATAAAAACTTATTTCATAAAAGGTAATACCAAAAAAATATAAAAGGAAAAAATGAAAAGCAACACTGATAGCATGATAGCCATGTTAAGAGCATTATATTACATTTCATTGTAAAACCGCTTCAGCTTATGAATTACACCAGAACTGAGAGGGTCGCAGAAATGGTATGGTTTATAGATAAATATGAATGCTATTTTTATAAGACGTGACGATTGCTTCTAAGAGTTCGGAGGGACCTCGGAATTGTCAATTCGATATAGAATTCCCATAGAAAATATTTGGCAAGAAACGTGAATAGAATTTCTTATAAGGCTTTATTAACACTAATACGAATTATTTTTGCTTTGGTTCATTGAATCGGTGAGCGGAAACGATGAAGGAAATCGTGAAGAAACTGGTAAGGTTTCTGAATCTCCACAGTATTCTTGAGGTTGCGTGAAATCCCTTTTAATAACAGAAAAAACCATTTTAATATGCAGCATTAAAAACTAAAAAAATATATCTTCCATGCCACTAAACGTTAGTGCTTTAATTACTATTTTAGTACACTATACCAACAATATAAGGTGTTCCAATTCAGCCTTGAAAAGTAATCAACGCGTCTTTTGTAAGCTTTCAATTAAATTATTATTGGATTAGTATCTATGAAATTTCGTATCCCTGAGAAAATGCAGACAAGGGAATGTAAAATGAAAATGACGTCAGGCTCATGAGTACCGCGTCGATTAATACGAGCGGGGCTTCCTTCAAAGCCTACGTGGACGGACGTCACTTCACTGAATTACGACTGTAACCTCATAAAAATCTCTATAAAACTGCAGTAAGGCTTCATTTTTATTTTCTTACTTTGTCACTGTCTAATGAAATGGTGACGAGAATAAAATGTGTATATTACATAAAATTTGAATGTCAATTGTTATGTACAAATCACGATGCACGGTGCATATATATACATATGTATATATATAGACGTTACGATGTCCCACGCATCGTAATAAGGAAACAACGACTTCTCAGAAAGAATTTCAGAACGATATTTCACCACGTGCGGTTAATTCATTATAATCCGATATTATGAAGAATAACTGGAACTTCTATAAAATTAAAATGAACTTAATAACACCTGATACAAGTACATATGGTATTCGTGTTTGGTATTATAATAAAGTGTTTGGTATTTTACAATAAAGCTTTACCACCGGATCAAATGACTGTAGGTAATTCAAAGAATACTGACTTTTTTATGTGAAAAGAGTAGCAAACGGGCATACAGACTGAGATATTCGCATCTAGTATACACATGGAACGGCAACTACACCAGTTCACAGATGTTTGCTATCAACATACTTTTATGTGTAATCAATTCAAAATTTACGCAGACCAAATGAGTGTAAGCTCGGAGGCTATCGATCGATCTCTTCATAAATAAATAATATACATCTTGGTTCAGCTGCAGAGACGATTACTCGATCCCATATTAGAAATTTACTCGTTTATGTTGATGCCTATATTACGAAAACCCGATGACTGATAAAATACATTCCTACTTTTCCATCTAAACATATCCTTATATAAGTATTTTTACATCTAAAAAACCAAACAAATGGTTTTAATCGTCAAACAAATATTTGCCCTGGGCGGGAACCGATCCTGCAACCTGGAGCTCAGCAGCCACCTTTGCCAACTGCCCAAAGAACCAGTCAAAATATTCGAATAACAATGATTATATTTTTATCCAAATTGCATACATTTACTGTTTACATTGTTATCATAAATAAACAAGTTTTTGTATCGATTTCACATACAAGTTCACCTTCTTTGTTTCTTAGTTACGATTGACGGTAATAAAGTCGTGTTGTCAAGATAAAAACTTTGTTTTACGACCTACATACACCAGTATTTAGGGCTCTTACGTGGAAATAATGTTCTGTCGCAATAATAAATAAGAAACTATGTAAATAAAAATCGTTCTTCCATCTTTTGACTGACCCGTTAGCGAACCTGACCCAGCACCCTCAGTCAGCACTCGGGAGTCGTGCGTTCGATTCCCAATCAAGACAGATGTGAATGATGAATATATAAGTATGTAATGATGAATATATAAGTATATATGTATATATATAAGTATGTAGTTTATCGGCCGTCTGATTACCATTACACAGGCACTGCTTAAGTGCTTTGGGATAATTGGGATCAGATGGCCATGTGTGGAAATATCCCATGCTATTACATTAATTATTATCAGCGGAAAATTAGAGTTAACTTGAAGAGAAGTGGTTCCTTATTATCAAATTACACTATAAATCATCGTGATTAAATATCTTATCGGTCCACTGTCAGACACGTGTCTCCTCTGAGAACGAGATGAGTTAACGAAATCCTGGCCAAGTGTGTGTTATGGAATGCACACACTACAGAAAATACAAGCAAACACACACACACAAACACGCACACAAACGCACACACACACATACACACACATGCGCAAATTCCCACACAATAATCTCCTGAACCGATACAAACAATAAACTGAATTATATGTAATAAAACGTATATACACGTACATGAACATGAAAGAACAAAAACCCTAATAAGTGATCCTGTGGTGCGAATGACGAAACAAATGACGAACGTCTTGTTTGAGGAAACGAGTTGAGTCGCTTTTTGCGCGTTGCTCCACGACACAGATTGCTCTAAAAACCCGTAATGTATGTACGTCATCGCTACATGACTCGTGGAACAAATTAGAATCTCATCAGGCATTGCATATGTTTCTACGCAACAAATACCGACAAGTGTATAGTGGTTTTTTTATTATAAACATATATATAAAATAATTTTTATTATTAATTATAAAATTAAATAGAATACACATGCAATTAAATAGAATAAATACGTGAAGTTAAATACATAAATAATGTTAATCGCTATAGTTTCGGCTTCATTTAAATAATAATTCTATGTAATTCTGTTTAAATATGATTTTGGCCATATAAGCTCATATAAAAGGCTTAGAATAATTATCTGATTAAACCCTTGAAGGTGTGAAAGTAAAGAAAGATTCTAGGAATGATTACAAGTTTGTCTCTCTTTCACAAATATTTGATTTGAGTGGTACTCGAGGTCACAAAATTCGACTCAGCAATAACTGACCAAGAAAAGCATTTAATCGATATTTAAAGCTTAAAAATGTTATGAGTAATATAAGACAGCAGAAATCAAATTCCGAAGAAATAAACATCATAAGGGTAATTGTTAAAAAAAACCTGCAAAATAATAACTTTTATAATACAATCTGGTAGTAATTTATAATAGAAACAAAAAGTAATTATATAGACGCGCAGCTATATCTGCGGTTTAGCAGCAGTATTAACGCTGTTCTACTCCATAATAATCAAAATGATAGTCCGAACTGAACTTTAGATGGTTATCGGCCAAATTTGGATAAGCCTCATCGAAACGCCTCAAGCAGGCTACCCGGCAGGGATAATGGGGTTAACCAACCCTTAACTGATTAGGGGAATTGTGTTGAACCATGTTCCCGATCCAATTTCTCGCGGCTCCCTAACTTGTAAGTGAACAACGATTGCATGGGATATACAGAAAAGCATTCAAGACCATTGCCATAGAAATACCAACTTTCCACAATATTATCATCCGGTTTCATTGACCATGAATAGCTGATAGATAAAATATATCAGTTAGTTTATGTTTTTATAGAAAAAAACTTTATTATTTCAAGCTAATAGTAGAGAGCTAGTTTATAACGGTCACTATATAATCGCTACTTGGACGATATTCGAGACTATATTTCGCCAATAGATCAGTAATTGTTGCGACTTACCGCGTACTCGTCAATAGATGGCGACAGTGTCGGTCCTAAATCACGCTATCAAAGTTTTATATAATGTGGACATATATGTGCATATATTCCGATATTCTATTTGAGCTAACTTCCCAGCCATACAAACAAACCTGCCGCGTGATCGCCCTTTATCACGGTAATAAATAAAATTCTGAATACTGTTACCATTTGTTTTAAAAACATCTTTTGTTTTAAAAGGAAATACTTCAATTAACTGAAAATTACACTCGAAGAATTTAAGGATCTTTTAGCAGCCGTTCGCAAAGAGCATGGCGTTAGGAAACAGATTAAACAGACTGAGAAGGACCGCTAATGAATGGGTGTATATAAGCTAAAGGTCCTGATTAAAGGTTTAAGCGGAGGCTTGGAGGATGAATGGATAGGTAGGTATAAAGCTCTACATAGACCAGGTGTAACAGTATGCTTGCTCTCAATATGTTTTACTGAGTTAAAAACAAATGGATCTTTTGTCGTTAAGGTACTATAACTATTTTAACGATATTCTATAATAATAATAACTAAAACACAAGCAGTTTTATAATTGTACGAATTATGTATGGCAAAAAATCTCACTAAATATAATAATATTCCACCAAGCAGCAATATCATTGTTCTCTCTGAACGGTAAACAAAAGTGCTTTTGATTTTACCCCTTTTTATACGATTCCCAGCATATTGATAGCCAAAGTTGTCGGCTTACAAGACGTTATACTTTCGTAAAATTCTAATGCAGAGTATTGAGAAATTCATTTGTAATGAAATATAATTGATAAAATAAAGAAAATACTTTGCCACATTTTTTTTATTTGTAGTTCGAGTTCGCGCGAAATAGAAAAGGTAACATTTAATTGAATTTTGTATGCATATTTCAATTTACTAAATAACTAATACAATACAATGTGTTAAGAATAGCTTTGCATGGTGACATAACTGAACTTCGGTAAATTTAGTAATTTGAGACTGTGGATCATATCTTTTGAAATTACTCCTGTAGCTAATATTATTATGTTTGACTGGCCCGTTGGTGCAGTGGTTAGCGAACCTGACCGCTTAACCGGTGGTCGTGGATTCGATCCCCACCCAGAACAAATATTTGTGTGATGAGCATAAGTATTTGTTCAGTGTCTGGGTGTAAAAAGATATATATTTAAGTATATATTTCTAAGTATGTATGTAGTATATGAGCCGTCTGGTTACCATAACACAGGAACTTCCCAAGTACCTACTTTGGAATCAGACGGCCGTGTGTGGAAACGTCCCTAGATATTATTATCAATCCTTTCCTAAGAAATACATATTAAAATAATAAAAGTGGAAAATATAAAACTAGAACATGTTTACTGATCAAATATTTGATATTGAAGTTACACAAATATTTACATCGATTTACAAATCGTCCAAGCTCACTGAAATATTGTCACTGAACGCTTAACCTAGATTTGGAACCTAGTTTCAATTTATACATGCTCATTTGGTTTCCATGAGTAAGGTAACGGCGTCACAACTTGCGAGGTGACAAAGTATAAATTAACAATAACACTGTGTTTGTAGGACCTATATGTCTCTGACATTATTACATCGCCCCACGATAAATCGTTGTAACTGTTAGCTTGTGATGAGAACAACTTGCAATGTTTACTAAGTGTTCTAAAACTTTGAATATTTTTGAAAATATTCATACATACGTCTAGAGGCAGCGAAATAAAATATCAAAAGCACTAAGCCAATATTCGTTTTACAATAGGATAACGTAACATTTTTATTTCGCGATACATAACAGTATAAATCCCGAACTAGAACGCGAGAGAAGGTTGTACCAAAACTGCTTTCACTTAAAAATGTTTGAATATGAAAAATAAATAGACATATTCTATCCAGCGAGTATGGAATGAATGTGTCCAGGAATGTTAATGTGAAATAAGGACTGAATTTAACTAATATGAAGTCATCATGAATATATAAATAAAATTATAAATGAAATATCAATTAAATTGAATCCCATTTGAACTGTAGCGGAATTTTACATGGGAGATATTTTAATTTATCATTTCATTACATATTTTGTTCATAATCCAATACATGGAGTATATAATCCACTGTGTTACTGCAATTTGGATTCTTAAAGACACGGGCTTACACTTGAGTTAATATGTCAATGTTAATAAAAAAATACTGAACGCGGAGCTACAATGAAAGACATAAAATGACCTTACAAAGTA
>DVPR01001269.1:0-11227 GCA_018239345.1 Oxynetra stangelandi | reverse complement strand
GTTTTAATATTACTTTTGTTTTTTTTTTTATGAATTTTTCAAATTCGCAAAACTCCGAGGCCCACCCGTTACAATAAACGAGAGAGCTAAGTGAAAAAAGCAACATAATCTCATTCATAAAATAAGGGTTTCTTGTGTAATATTAGTATTATTAACGATAGCTCAATTAAAATTTAATATAAACAAAACAAAATCGTCAACCATTATAAAAAGCAACGTGTATTGTGTATAAATAAATATTTTTTAAATAATTAAAATGTCACCCTAGGTTTTAACAATCCATAATCCAAGTTAGGTTTTCTAGTTACTATAGGCACGTACCTACTCGATAATAACTAAACAAACAAACCTAAAGAATACAATTCGTAACATAATGTCTTTAGATCACTTTCAGTACAAACATTTTTGTGTTTAATAAGTAACAAGTAGGCCTGCGGGTCAAGGGAAGTGCTTATTGCTTCAATACGACAAATTAAACAGATTAGCCCCAGCCCCACCTGCATGGCCTGAGGTTGAAATCGAAACCGCTGATTCACAGTGCTTACTACAATTTCAATCATAAATTAAATATTTGCCAGGCTAGGTTAATAACTGTGTTGAGCAGTGATAGGTTTGCTTGGAAAGTTTTGCCGCGCACTCCATAGGTCTAGGGTTGAACCACAGTATGCACCTCTAACTTTACGAAGTTATTAAACTTGATTATAAACCGTAATAACTGTGAAGAAGAATTTCATGAGGAAGCCCGTACGCCAGAGGATTCTCCGTCATGTTCTTCTATAAGGCAAGCTGTGATGCGGCGGCGTCAAGTTCTATAAGGCACTTGACCGGCGTGAAAGACTGTGGCATTCATCGTCCTCATTCTGAGAGATGACCCTTGTCTGAAAGTGGATAAGGGGATAGATTTTTATACTACTTTGCAGTGATGTGTAATGTCATTTGCATCGTCAAATCAGTTCGGTTTAATTATTCGCCGCTTGCTCTATATTCGATCACCAAAATCGATACCTGGAGCTTGGATGTTTCATAGATACGTTTAATATACGCAGCTTTGAAAATTACTCGTTCATGTTAGCCAAAAGTTCCGAGTATGTGCCATTTTAAACGCAAGATAAAATAAAGTTAATGTATTGTGTTTTTTTTTAATAAACCTCCGTATATTAATGAGCTATTAGTGACACAAAATACATTCATTCCAGCCCTGAAAACATTTCATATTTATCCCCAATATAATATAAAGTCTTTGTTTTAAATAGCTTATTTCTCATTTATTTGGAAAATCATATAAGAATATAAACAATGTACAATATTTTATAAACGTATTAATATTTTAATGTAATAACTTAGTGTTTCTAAAAAATATTAATATCAATATTGACTGTGGAATGATTAGGCATATGAGTGATCGGTAGTAACTTATATACGAGTACATATAAATATAAATTAATTTAATTTAAATTAATCTAATTTAGATTTTATCTTAGAAAATTGCAGTGACAACGTCAAAAATTACTTTGGATATCTGATATCTGACGTATCAAATGACTACATAAGGTGTAAAATAATATTATTAAATTAATATAACTTGCATTATAACTTTAAAATATAATTTTAACAATTATTATTATACATTGAATGCGCTATGATTATTTATGTAAATTAATTTTGTTTCGTTGGTTGCGCTGATCAATAATAATTTTGAGAAACGCATAAGGACATTGCTTGAAGTAACATTTTGTTTTAAAGTCACGGCAATCGACTAATGTAGTCATAAGGTATGCGAATAATCATATTATTACACAAATCTATATTAATTAAGTGCAATATAACAGTTGGAACACGTCGGAATCTCGGTAGGCATAAATATAACTTGATAAGTGGAAAGGATTGAAATGTAAATAATAAGCCACAGATCTTATCGAATCTCGATTAAGTTTGGAACAAACATAACGTCCCAAATTAAAATTTCTGTGATGGATTAATGGAGAAATGAATTAAACTGTATGATGACTCGTTCTGAGAAGTTGATCAATCAGTTGTTGTTTATAATACACTAATAAACTATCAGATTAGGATCTATAAAGTTTTTAGGCGACAAAAAAAGTGGTTCTTGATTCGATTGTACGATTATTTTGTATATGTTAAGCCAGGTCATAATAGGTATAGTGCTTCATATTATCCAACATACACCTGTTATGGCCTCTCCGTCTAACGGTACCGAGGTATTCAGTAAGCTATGGTCCATATATGAAACTAAGCCATGATTCATGTTAAGTACTAAGATTTATGATGTTATGTACCGACTTTTACGTTTATTTTTTAAATGTCAGGGTTTATTTTAAGGGTGGTTATAGTTCGTCTAAAAAATTTTTTTGTTTGTAATAAAAAAAACTCTTTATGAGAGACGTACTCGTATTAAAATTTAAACGAAACCTTACTTTCCGTTCGGCGTTACCGTCCTTGGATTTATTTGCGTAATACGGCCAGTGGCATGACAAAAACACCAATCAGGTAAGCCAACAAAATACATTTACACGCACAAGTGAAACGCGATATAACGCAACATAAAGCGATAACAAAATTGAAAATGAATTTTCACAAACCAAATACAGCAGCATTCAATCGTCGATGCAGAATTCACGTTTGCTGAAAACAAACATGGCTTGCGCTGAATACAAATATACATATTTCCGCTTAGCCTATGACGAAAACATTCAATAAAATATCACACGGAAAAACCACTTAAAAATACGTTATTACAAAAACATGTGTAGCTCTTCTAAATAATTGGAGCCGAGGATTTACAAAAATGGTTTGTAGTGAATGTTTGTAACGCAATTTATATTTAAACAGCATACAATTTATCAGAGGACAAACAAATTACGCCCGTCATCAACGAGTCCAATAATTGAGCTGTTTACGAACAATGAATACATCGGTTAGGATTTTAGCAGGATGTTACAAATGATTGTTTTCCTTCCTACATGATAGTAATTATGGCGAGAGACGAGACATTTGAAACGCTCCCGAACGCTTTTGTTTAAAATAATTATCCGGACTCGTATGTTCAAAGAACGTTCCGCCGGATTTCAAAATGGAACACGATTTTATTTTCAGAAAGCCATTTCGCAATGTGAAGCAGTATTTAAGAGAGCTCGCTGCAAAGATAAATGGCAGGACTGGTTATCCAATCAGATGGTAAGTGGTGATCGAAGTTCACTTGTAACTATAGAAGATGCATTGAACGATGTTTTAACTTTCATTTCGAGGAATTTTATAGCTAGAAACATCTTATGGAGATTGTGTAAATTTGTGCTGTAGTAAATAGTATGTAAATTTTGTGATAAGTTTCATGTACTCGTATTTGTATTTTGTTGCAGTATTGTTAAGCGAATAAATATTTTTCTTTCCCTTTTTAAAATATTTCGTTTGAATTCTCCGATCACTATTTAAAATGTTAAGCGCCTTTTATGATATTTTATCTAGGGTTTACCTATGCAGGTTCGTTGCACTTACTACTGCTACATTTTAGAACAGGTTGTGCTTTAGGTTCTGATAAAAATTAAGGCACCCCCGCTAAAAAAAAATATCCCTTGCTAACTCACTGAGACTCGTCTTCAATAAAAATTGTTCAAATCTATATTCGACTACACTTAATATTTAGTGAATCCCTTGTCCCTTTCGCTGTGCCTATAAGAAAGTAAATTTTAATTAGTATTCTATGAATAAAATTCTAAACTCCAAAATTTTGGAAATAATTCAGCAGTATGTTACGCAACAATATCGAACTAATTGATTACAATATTCTTCAATATTCATATTATTCATATTCAAATAAACTAGTCGACCGATTACCGGATGACTTGACACTATCTGGAACGGGATACGACTAAGTATCGGATGTTAACGAAGTGTTGAAATGGGAAGACATGCAGATAATGTTTCAAAAGCGCTTAGCCAAGAGGTAGGGACGTTGTAAAAGAGATGTAAATGAATAATATTTAAAAGAAAATTGTGTCATTTATACTTTGGGAGATTCAATTGCAAATGGAAAGAAATGATCAGAGAAGGTTCCGAGAAGTGATTATAGTCGTCTCGTTGATGTTTGCGAGTGTAAACAAATTATAATTAAAGTAAAATATCCAAGGGGAAAATATTATATTTTCCTGGAAAATTCATATTTTACTGGAAAACATATTTTTTTATAAAAAATATCTTTATAGACTAGGCACATTTAGTGTTAAGTTTTTTATGGATAAATAAATTATTTTATAAACAATGAAAAGTAATACATGTTTGTATGTACCTATCAGAAAATAAATTTTGTTAAAAATACGCCTTGTATTCAGAACGTTCCTATGTAATGTATGTAAAGGCGCGAACGTCTTTGAGTCAGGAGACAATTAAAGTTATTATTTATTCACTTTCATTTTGTAAATCAATTTTAAATTATCAGCTCCTTTTTAAGAAGTTATTCTAAGGAATGGAAAGGACCTTTTTTATACTATGTTTGAGCTATTCTATGAGTAATTAATATTCTTTAAAAGAAAGTTATTATAAGTCGTCTTCTTAAATGATACAGTATAGTTTTTTAGGAACACATCACAAAAACTTAGCAACATCAAAGTCACTTCGAGGTGTTCTCATCCTAAGGAATAATTAGTTAGTATACTGGCACTAGTTAAACTTTTCGAAGTTTATTTTAGTTTTGAAGTAGCAGCAATATTAATATTAAAATTATTCGGAGAATTGCATCTGCTTATCCCGTTACGAATATTTGATATATTCACATATTTTTGCTTATTCATAATCAAGAATTTATTTATATACTTAGTCGCATTAACTATTGAAAGTAGTAAATTAATGCATAGTTTAATTAATGTAGATTACTTATTAGATTTATACTAAAAAAAACTTTAACCGAATAAAAACCAGTTTGGTCACTGTATCACAGATTTGCACCTTGACCTCAGAAATGATATGCTAGTGAAGTAAATGCATCAGGTTCAATCTCTTACTCACAAGGCCATGTTGTTTAAACGTCTAATACGCGAGTCGACTAAACTGGGCTAATCCGTAGAAAAAAGCATAGCTTAATCACTAACTTCCTACTTATCTGATATCTTAATCGGGAATTACAGTTAGCACGATCATGTTTAACGCAAAAATAAACGTTGTATATGGAGAAACGAAATTCAATATCTCTACTGAACTACAGGCAAAGTAATTTCCCTGGAGGGCCAACGATCGGAAGTTCTCGCCAACAGGTGTGCCATTCATTTCACCTTTGGAGGCGAAATCACTTCGATTCTTGTTACTTTCTGTAATTCTTTTTATTTCCCCTCCATTATTCATTTTTCGGAAGTAAAATGTAGTGTATAGGTAGGCTATCTATTACTTAGTCTTACCGATTTCTAGCTTCTGGTAATTTCCTATTTATGTCACCATGAATAGGATTCGTTTTGTTTTTGATATTTCCTTTAAAATGTCTAACGTGTAAATGAAAAGAAAAAAGGCGATTTACTAACGGGAATATATGAACTATGAATAAGAATTACAATTTATCTTAGTTCCATTTTGAAACGAGAAACACGGGACTAGGGATTGTCAAGAAGAGTTTGAATCTATTGTAAGTCTCGTTACACACAAGTGCATTCGAGAAACGCGCGAGTCGAGTTAAGCTACGTAAATTACGAAGCCGACTGTAACAGATAAATCACTTCGATCATTTTATCCATTGAATCCGACGGCTCGAGATTGTGGCAAGATTGATAGCGCGCTTTGAAATACAACATCAATATACTAAATTATACATTTTGTAATCACCGATAAAGAGGTAAATTATAAGAAACTGAGATATTAAAATTTCAATCTGCAGATTTTGTTGCCAATATGGATAAAATTGCTCATTTTTGACTGATAGAATTGAATTTAGTGAAATATCGGAGTAACTCGTATCAAACGCTCCTATCACTGGCGCCATTTGCAGATCGCAAACGGACTATCAGGTTAAGTAACAGGGTAGTTTTGTCATTAGGATAGGAACAGTTGCTTAATACGCATTAATCGGGATAACTTTAACAACCTGGGTGGATAGCAATTTAAAACTTTTAGCAAACTAATTGTTAATACACTAGCTCTAACCAAAAAATTACTAGCAGTTGATCGCTAACGTAAGTTGATCGCTAGTTCCCGGTCATACTTCAGATATCGATTTGATAATTGTTTCTAATTATTATAAAACAACCAAACTAATTACGAACAAACTATCATCTACACGTCTCTCTCAAACTCGATGTAACAATTACATAAGTAAAGAAGAGAAGTATGTATTTATCTGCCTATACTGTCTCTTTTATAAAATTCTGTTTTGTATACTCATTAAAATATATCTTACATTCAGACACAAAACAAATACTATTAATTACCGCTTAAATATATGTTCTTGGTAGGAATTGAACCTAAAAACCTACACCGGTTCAGCAATCTGGTTCACTAATCACTGGACCGCCAGTTCGGTTATCAAGAGATCCCGGGAGCTCTCTTTCACTGAGAACAATTTCTATACAGATGCGATTATAAACATACTGCTGCATATACACAAATGTAATGACAAGAGATAGTAAATATAATGTTATCCTACAAAAAATTAATAAAAAAAATATAAGATAAAAAATATATAAATACTAAATTCCAACGAGAAAAACAACGACATTTATTCGAATGGCGGCTTCATTAAAATCGATTAAGTAATCGAAATTAATTCGGTAAACTAATAACAGTGGTGATCGATCATCGGATTGCTCGTAGCGACCCGATTTACCAAACAAGTTAATATTGATGCAAGATTTTTATTTGGGCTTAACACAAAAGAAATTGCTAGCTGCTGCGCGTTATATATTCCATTACACAACTGCTAAACATGATTCAATGTGATTCATTTCATTTGTTTTTACATACAGGATATCCACATGTGTTTTCGAGAAGAAACCTTTTAAATCTCATATATACATTTTTCTACAACCTATATAAGGATATATGTATATAGGTTATTTTTGAGGAAGGTCCCAAGATAAAACCTACCTGCACCTGAACTTCATTCAATTGAAATCAGTGGTTGAATTTCCGAAGACGTAACACGTTGAAGGAAATATGAATCTAAGACATTATTGGCAATATTAAAATAAAATTTGAAATATAATTAAATGGAATACATT
Organism: Oxynetra stangelandi; assembly: GCA_018239345.1. NCBI lineage: Eukaryota > Metazoa > Arthropoda > Insecta > Lepidoptera > Hesperiidae > Oxynetra > Oxynetra stangelandi. Next base: position 4,013 of record DVPR01001269.1, on the reverse strand, counting down.
TCATTTCTGGAGTCCCCTAATAACATAACATTCCTGTTCGGTAGGTTGCTAAAGCTGTGAGCGTTAGTGTGACTGCTACTCGCATTTTGGCATAAAAAAAATAAACCCGGCTTGATTGGCTGTAATTATTCATCAACTTTAAATGAATAACTAGTCTAAAAGACGACTAACAACGTTTTCAACATGTATCATAGCTGACGTAATCGTGTCTAACTGTTATTCAATGAGTATAAAGAACGAATTTCGTAGACATGTGACATATTTACAAAAGTTCTATCCCAATGGGAGCCTCGCTTTGACAATTACTTCTATCTAATCATATGGAACTCCCTTTAGACAAGTTTAAAGTTATATTACATTCCATAATTTATTAGGCCGAGAACGAATTATGTGGGGCAGGATATGTTTTGAATGGAGCAGGATATAGTTCACCGCAGCGGTTAGAGCTCGCGACGTGACTATGGTCAAAGTCAAGTACTTCGGGTCAAAGTGATGAAAATAATACAAAAACTACCAACGCATCGACAACAAGAAAAGACTTAATCTTTAATTGACAAAGTTATGGATAGAAAATAAATTCCCAATGTAACAAATAGAGAACACTTAAATACCTTGTCTGCGTAAAATAAACCAAAAAATCAAGTCAGGTGCGTAGGGCTGTCTATAGACTGATGGTGCTCAGTCTTAAGGCAAAAGTTCGAGTTGGTGAATGAGTACTTGCGGATTCTTATTATAATTGGATATTAGAAACGTTGCTAGTCACACACAAAGTAAATCGAGGATACTCGTACACAATATAACAAAATTATGTGCATGTTGAAGATGAATTATCACTTGCTGGAGCAATATATGTAAACATTTTGAATAAACCAGAACACCTTAGTTAAGTTAGGTTAAAACCCTCGACTTACGGAATTCGTAAACCCGCATAGACCGAGCCGGCACTGCAGTCACATTTTGCTATCCACAATGTTTTATAAAACGTGTGAAATCTACGAGTACCAACCCACACTTGGCCAGCGTAGCGAAGTAAGACCTCAGTCCTCATTATGAAAGAATGCTGCTATCCAGCAGCGGATCAATACAACGGACAATAACAGCGATGTATCACTAAGAATTTCAGTCTAGAATAATAATATTTAAATATATATTATTAATGCAATTACCGTACGTTCCACACGCTGACTATATACCACGTTCGTCTACCTTCATATACCTATCTTTCCCCGTACGTTTCATAAGTATTACATTTAAGTTACACTAATCGAAATCCATTTTATTATGAACACGTCCGTCGCAGTCGTTACACGGAACGTGCCGGCCATGACGCATGTGACGTAATCATCGGACGTAGGATAGTGGCACAAGATCTGCTGCGTCTAGCGGACTCTCATTTACCTTTAGAAGGAATTGCTTGCTTGGTAATGGGGTATAACTTAGTTTTTTCTCTGCACATCGACGATTTTTCTATATTAGTTTACAACTAGCGAGTTATTTATGAACAAAATATGTAGAAAGAAAAGAACTTCTAATGAATTTTATCGCATATACTTCGGTCACATTGAACTTTTGTCCGGACAAGGTCGTATGTGGATAATTTTGTAATCATAGAGCTGTAATAAATATAAGTTATTGGTTTGGTTGAAACTTTTTAGATATGGTTCCAAACTAAATATTACAATCGAACAATCTAGTAACACGGAACTGTCATCGAATGTTCTAGAAAGAAATGGATAGTTGTTGACATGTTGCCGAAAACATGTATACAGATAGAGTTGAAACATCAACAGATAATAAAGATGGCATCGTAAATCGCTGACATTTTGTTGGACAATTTTATCCGATAATATTCGCAGCACATTGAAATGGTTGATGACTTTGGTGAATGGCTTAAATCCTTTAACATACTCTTCCGCAGACGTGCTAGGCCTGGAGCATACACCATTGTGCTACTTCAATACGTTTGCCGGACAGACGATTTAATAGCCAACAGGTGTCCAGTGGTGAAACAATAAAGGGTTGAATGAACTTAAGCATCATACTCACTACCTTACATTACGACTACACGAGACGGGAGAAGAAAAGCGACAAAACAACGAACACCTACTCAAATTGAAAATAAATACTTCAAATAATAACTCAGATATCTACCCAGCCCGCCTGCACTGCCGTGGAGACTATTGGCACCGCGTAGTAAGTTATCCGATATCCGATATATATTATCCGATATATGTTATCCGATATAAAGACACAAAGTTGGATATAAATACTTTATTATAGACGGTGATCACCGTAGTAGAGTGAGGCCGTCAAAATACAATAACGTCGTATTATGACGGTCCGTCGGACGGTGGGTAGGTACGTCAAAATGCAACACTATGATAAATCTTACATCGTTACATTATGAGTACAAGTTATCAAACCTCATTTTCAGATTTGCGCACACAAATCTCGTGCGAAACGCTATAGTACCGCAACGTGGGAACGCCGCCCACGCGACGACACAAAATTGCGTTAGCTCCCGACTGTGGTGCGAATTAAATCCCTCTCCCAACATAAAACCTCGCTGCAACGTTTTAACCCTAATTGGATGTCCACTTCAAGTTGAAATAGCATAATATGATTAGGCACCAGCCACTTAGTTTGAATAAAGTTGTCGTTAAATATATGTTACTTTTAATTTAAAAAAATATATTATTATATTTGAATTTTTATATTATTTTTACATATGTATGTCCGGAATATTTTTTTGTTAGAACCTATCCACCCATATTTGGGTTAATAAATCATTTTGAATATTATATGATTTTTGTTTTCATTGTTTCATTGTGAATTGAAACTTTGACTGCAACTACATTTTAACGGTTGAGTAGTTATATGAATTTCATATTTTTATAAAAATATTTAAAATAGACAAACATGACGTGAATTAAGTTGGAAAAATCAAGAAATTTTAGAATTCTTCTGGCGTAAGGCTCTTAAACCATAAAAATATATGGGTACACAGAACATCTCTTCTAGAACCCATGACACATAAAATTGTCTTTACTTAACGTCTTACGTTTAAAAAAAGATGGCCGTATGTGATATCCCAAGATATTATTATTATTACAAATAGTAAACGCATCTGAATTGAATCTTTGAGGATTACTTTTTCAGTAGTTTCCTCTTGGGATAACGATAACCATTTTATGTATATAACTATTTATAATCAGTTTTAAACTTCTACACAAGAACTATATTTAATAGAAAATACTATATAGTGTGCTAATATATGACCGACAAACAGATATATATTTCCATGTTCGGAAGATTGTAATCAAGTTGTTCATTAATAATGCATAATGATCTTAGCTTCAATTTGTTAGAAGCCACGTGACTTCAATCTCAAGTGGCAGTCAAGCTCGAGGATCTTGTGACAATTTTTTGTACTTCTATAGAATAGAAATTGTTTTAAAATTTATTGTACCACTAGGTACCTGAAGCCGTAAATGAAAAGTATGTTCTGAAATATCCCCTTCATAATAACCACGGAGCCCAGCAGTGGGTCAATAAGATATTACATTTAGCTGAATACAATACATTTCATTACACTCTTCTTTCAGAGCTATAAACAATCCTCATTTCGAGCTCCTTCGACCTCATTTCGAGCTCAAGGTCCATGTACCTTAAACATTATTTTAAACACCTTTCAAGCCGCCTCTTTCATTCATTCTCGAAAGAATTCAATTCCGTCTGTGTTTATTTGAATAAATGGAACTCTCTATTGAAATAAGCGTTGAAATACTAAGACTCAATACTACATAGGTACTGAATAAATTGAGTATAACACATATAGCTCGCTCTTACGCAGTAGGAAAGCGTGTCACCTTTCCACTGGATTATATGAGGGTGACCAAACGTTTCGAATTTAGTGTGGACCGCTGTGATTTGATGTAGATACAGTGTGGGCCTCGGAGTTTTGCGAATTTGAAATCGCCATAGCGTTGGAACGGGGGAGGGGAGAGGAGCGC
>DVPR01001268.1:0-11228 GCA_018239345.1 Oxynetra stangelandi | reverse complement strand
AGATGTTTGGCACTCCGTGCTCTCTGCCTACCCCGCTAGGGACCTGGCGTGACGGTTATTTATTTATTTTATTTATTCATCATATGGTAAAAATATAGTCTATCAGTCGTTTACTTGTTCCGAGCTCTTCAAGTTCCCCACTTTTCTGGAAAAATGTGAACATCGTTTTCAAATAACGTATGTTATGTATTTCCATTCTGTATATAGTTTCGTTTATACATAACAGTATAATATATATTAATGTAAATGTAAATAATGTATTGTAATAATAATGTAATGTAATGTAAATGTAAATAAAATATATTGATGTAAATGTAAATAATGAACATTTTTATACAAAAATGGATATAGTTAATAATTCATATCTCAATTTCCGGTGGCGTATATAAGCTTATCATTTCACCTGCTTATTTTTAACCTTATTTCTTTTAATATATTAGGTTAAAGGGTGTACACGTGCTCATGAGGCGTTAACGTTTGGGGTTTAAAATCCCAACGTATCTTTTACCGGTTTATAAAACAAACTTACTTTCTATTTATTATTGGATAGCTATGTCTAATGAATGGAGCAATTAATAATTTTAATAATAAATGCTAAGCAAAGTACATACATCCTCGTACATAGGTGGTAGAAGAATAATTAGAGTAGTCTTCTTAATTTACCTCAAAAGCGTGCAAATAGTATTATTAAGAGTCTTTCGAACAGTTACAATAGCAGAAGTATTCACGAAGTTTCGCTGTCGCCGAAAGACTATTTTAAAGTCCTTCTTGGAGAAAGCCATGCTGTAACGGTAGGGAAAATCGATTGTAAAGTTTCCATGTTCCTGGAAAGTTTTATATGAAATTGAATATTACGATGAATTTAATATTATTGTGAAATGGAATATTATTATGAAATCGAATATTACGTAAAATATGTTAGGGTTTGTATTGTTTGTTGTTACAGTACATATTGGGATCTTATCTTTGAATTGTATCTTGATATAATATTTCGCTTTATCTCTTTTGCTGAACATTTGTTATGGACAATGTATATATTTTTTGTTATTTATAACAATCGATATGGGCGACAATAAGGATGGAGACTTTAAAATATAAATGGCATAATGATGTAATTTCAATTTGCCACTTTCTATGTTTTGAAACCTAAAAAGTACGATTTAATAAATAAATATATTTCTACGAGTATTGGATACTTTTAACGTTACGCCATACTCTAGTATCATCTGGATTCAAATCAGTATAAATACAGCTTTAATCAGATATGGAATATAAAACAGATACAAATTGACCTAAATATCAGTCTGAATGTCGTAGCTAAAACATCTTGATTTAGTCATACTTTGTTATTATTTATTCAAATTTATGTATACGTTGGAATATCTTAGTATTTGTCACGAGGATAATATTATATAATACTTTTTTATAATTGCCTTTTATAATTTATGTAAATAAATCAACGGACAAAGAGAAAAAATTACAAAGATTTTCAAGTTTTATATTAATCAGTGCTAATCTACTTGTTTCTACACATAAAGTTTTGAGAACAAAGTTGACATGCCACGTGCTTTAGTACCTTTACCCACCCGGCCGTGCACAATCCAATTTATGCAAATACTGCTGCTCTGCAGCAGAAAGACATGCCGTTCTCATTTCTTCGCAATTTAATCCGGGAAAAGCGTGGATCACTTTTTATACTAAGATAGGTAACGTATGATAGTTAACTTATTTGTGAAAAAAAATATATAATAATATATCTATATGTATTAATGACAACACTACTTAGGTCAGAATCTAATAACTGCTCGTGGAGACATCCCAAGATACGTATTTATTGTTCAATCTTCGATACAATAAATAGAATTATACTTGTACAATAGTGATTTATCCCTCCCGTATTTGTTCAAGTCACTGTTGGATCGTAACACAAAATCAAATAAAATGACCGCTGACGGTCCTCATGTGTCATAATTAAATTGGGAACGCTCAGTACACCGAGCCACTGTAACCCAACAATGGTATCCTATCCAAACATTGGCCTGCTCTTACAATGATTATAAGTTTCTATAGTGACACAGTAATTTTAGTTTACACAATAAAATATTTCTTCATGTACCCACGGACATTACACGACATAATATGATTACAGTTTCAATTTTGTAGTCGTCTTTAAATAGATTAAAGAAAACAAATCCAAGCTATATTCAAAAGATGATTACGCAATGACTGATTAATGATGATGAAAAGATGAATAACATTTAAATTAAACAAATGGTTGGGAATGTTTCACTTCTACCAGGATTTTCTTTTATCTTATCTAAGTTTATCAATATAAAAAAATCTGAACAGTCGCCAGATGAAAATGTCCTAAATGACACAAGTCCAAGGATTTTTGTTTACTCGTTCTCATACTAAGTCTCGAAAAAAGGGTTGAAGAAATAGCGAGAATTATTATCCCGACTTCTTTCTTTGTCTCTACTGTATATCCACACTTTTCGGACTGTAAAATGAATGGACACAATTTGTCGAATCAACAAGAATTATGAGAAGATTCAGTGTATGCACGATCATGCTCTTATTATCTTGTGACCATGTGATAGTTTTGATATTGAATCGATTGTTTGTACGATCATTCAAAACTTGCAGATCATAAAATTCAAAACAATATTCCATGAAATGTGAAAATGGCTTTATCATTCCCAAATATTGCATGAGCATTTGACTTAATCTGAGTTCACTGGATACGCCGGGGTCTGGCTTAATTTACCTTGCTAAAACCTAAGATCAATTATCGTCTTAGATACTTCAATATATTTATATATAAATTTAGGACTAATTTATTCGTTGGCAAATTTTCAAATATGTGAAAATCAGTCTATGAGAAACTCGTTTCAATCAATGATTATCGGTGTCTTCAAACTTCTGACTTAGGAATCCATCGAGTTAATGACCACCGGTTGATATGTATAGCAGTTATACTCAAGCCCACGCATAATCTGAAATATTATCCTAATGATCAAGATGAGATAATCCATCTATTTAGATAACAGATCTAATAATAGTATCGTCATTTATCATTGGTTTCACTGAAGCCGTAAACGTGTTAATCTATTTATACAGTTTACGTTGCCTTTATATTACGCGCTAATGATTATTGTTTTATTGGCTATTTTTTGTCTGCTAGAATTCTATTTTCGTGTTCTTATGACTGTTAGGTACATTTAATTTTGATTATTGTCTTCATTTATCTTAGTTACAGAGCATCATAATTCAAGCTTGACTTTATTGTTGGTGTCATCGAACTGTTTCTTATTCTTCTCTTGGTAACAGATCTCTCGGTATCAGGTCTCATCACGAAAAAAGTAAGGCCATAGTTTACTACACTCGCAAGCGCGTTTTGGTAGGATTCATATGCCTTGAAAATATTATTGAGAACACTGAAGTGCGTAGGATTTTTAACGATAATTTCTCTTACGTTATTGAAATCAGCTAAATTTAGCGTATTAAGAATTAATGGCTTAGCATGACCTAATAAATTGTATAGATAATGTTTAACGATTTAAGGTACTCTTCGCGCTTAAACGAAGCTTCACCAAAATTTTGTTAAGAACGTTCGAGCAGTTTCCAAATTTATGACTACCCTTTAGTTGAAAATAGTTGTCTAATTTGTACAAGCACTAACAATTTTCGATACGCATAATGCATTTATATATCTATTTGAAGTTTAAAGTGCCTGATACGCACTAATATGAAACTTACGTTTTTAGCACAATAAATATTTATTTATTGTCTGTTATAACATTGAAATTTAAACTAAAAGTGGGCGTTACATCCTGGTTTACGCAGATGTTTTTTCCCAGATTAGATTTTCGAATTTATTAGTATATCCAATTAACTCTCTCGGCGCTTACAAATTACCGCATCTGTTTAAATAAAGCAGACAATTTTCGCACTTTTAAATTTAGGCAGGTATTTCTAGAAAGTTAATGAATAGTTTTTGAGTAGCTGCGCGGATTCAGTCTAAATACGATGGCTTATCATAAAGTATTGTATTAAATAATAGTTTATATATTTAAGGGCTTTTAATTTATGTTCAAATATAATAATTTCATAATATAAAATAATCCATAAATTCTTATATCAGTATATTGGTCTAACGAATCCACGAATCCGAAAACACGAACAAAGATGTAAGGAATGACTATTAAGTAAATAATTGCGAAATTCGTAAGAAAGAAATCTCAGGTTCGCTACTCGCTATCAACTTGCAAGCAAATGAATATATATCAATTAATAATGTTACTAATATTATCATATTAAACGACGCAATATTCAATATTATTACGCGGATTAGCTCTTTAAAGAGATCCATGACTATACTGCGAACAAATTATGCGAATTCATATGACTTTCTTAAAAGACAGCGATACGTGCGATAATGGATATGCTCCAATAGAATCGCTTTGCTTTCGACGAAACAAAAACAATCACACGAACAAAACGCCAATACGTGACTACAAGAGGATCCTGAAAGAAGCAAAACTACATGTGGCTACGTGAGGATGGTACGTGAGGGAAATGTGAAGAAGTTTGGAATGGTAGAACATTTTCGGAAGAATCTGACGGGCGCTAAGAGCACCTGCTGCTAAGAAGTATGCAGCTATCGTAGCAGCGGATCGGAAACGTTAAGCGAAGTTCAGTAATTCTAATGGCAATCCAAAGACGAGATATTTTGTTCGTTTTGACCACCGACGGGTTATATGAGATAAAACTATTACCAATTATAAGTAGATAAAGTAGCTATACAGTGCATATAATTGTAATAATTTCTTGTGACATCTCCACACACGGCCTGATCTTATTCTAAACTAGGCGGTCAGGTAATGTCTGTGCTATGGTTTACCCGACGAGGAAAAAACTACGAGCAAGCTTACATGTATATGTATGTATAATATATTTTGAATTTTTTTTCCACCCTGATATATAACAAATACGCTCGCAACACAACATTCGTCTTGGGTGAGAGGCGAACTCAAGACCCCCAGCTCAACGGTCAGGTTCACTAACCACTGGCCTAATAGCGCAGTTAGACTAATACTATTCCGGTAATATAATATATCTTTAAAAGCCAATTCAGACATTAAACAGCCAGTTTCCCTGCATCATATACGTTCTTGAATCATTCGCGTTCGTCAAATATGTCATTAAGCAGAATGGTGGCATGAGTTGAGGCTTTCAAGCACCAGAAACAATTCACGCTCCTTCGGGCGTTATTGTTCACTGCAAGTAAAATAAACGACATTTTAAAATGAAAGGGAAACGTATAAATGGTTGATATCTTATTTTGATATTTTTTTTATATCTTATTTTGCGACAGATCCGCTATTTTATAAATCATAAATCTTATCCCTTCTCCTTTCCAACACTCCTTAACATGTGGCGTTTAATTTATTGCAGAGGCGTACTTTATTAAATATAAAAGACAGATGGCCCTCTTTGAATTAATGGTTTGTTTATTTTTTATATTTTATGAATAAGTGCTGGTCACTGTGTGCTGGTTCTCACTAAAACACTGTCAAGTTGAACAACGTCGAAATATAGAATGTACTTCGGTGCAACATGCCTTTTTATTTGCGTGAACTTGGGTACCCATTCAGGTTATGATTGCAGTTTTAATACCTCCAAGTCCCACATATCAAGGCATACAACATTTTCAATTGTTTTTCTGTTAATAAAAAATAATAGTATCAGTTATATATACAAATACTTTTGCCGAACGAATAGCCAGTCCCGTTTGAAATCATAATTGGATTTTTGGAATCCAATAATCGATATGAAATCCTTGACCTACCCAACCATACTCTAAGATAGATAGCTTTCCAGCCCTAGCATTTTATATGTCCCTAAATTTCTTCACAAGCTATAATATTTGTCTTCGAAAAAAGTGAATTGTGTCTCGCGCGTCCTTTATTAATGTTTCTTTCGATTTCTACGCAAGCTGTGATTTTACGAATGTCAGGACATTTAGAATATATCGTTTGTTCTTTAATATAGAATGAGAAAATACTTGGCGGGAATCTGAGTGTAATTTGTCTATGTAAGAAGGAAAATGAGAGAGTATCATAGAATATTTTTAATATTATGTCTCAAGGATATTTTAATGAAAAAACGCAAACTATCTACATAAATCAGTGTTTAGTTATGTAGCAATAATGCAATATACAGACTTTATTTCTCTTTCCTTACTCACAAACATGAAAATAAGTATCAAGTGTAAAGTATAAGCAAATATTATTTTATCTATACTTTACTAAGCTGTCCCCCAAACAGAACTTAATACAGTCTGAATTTTAAAGTTATCAAGTAATAAATGGAAATTTTAAATAACCTTTTGTCGGCAGCAATATTCATCGCGTCTCAAATTCTTTGTGAAAACCGTACAATGGGAATATCAATTTACTTTGAAATGACAATGGTTAAGAGTTACAATGGTTTTAAGATGGAAGGACGAAAAAATTGGATTTAGAAATGTCTATAATTAAGAGAAAGAACCCAACAGTGGTACTGCTAACTGGAATTTTAATAATGTAATAAATTTTATATTTTGACATAATAAAATTGATAATATTACAAATGTGAATTTGTGCGCCTCTCTGTTGCATAATAATAATTATATTTCAATGACTTGTTCATTAATTATTCATTAATGATTCATTTTATTTTATTCGTGCTGGCTAATGTCTGTAAGCATCGGATGTACTTAACAATCTATGATGAGTTTCAATTTCATTTTGACACTGTGGACATTCAAGGAACGCGTGAGGAAAGATACTATGACAGGTGATTTCGAATGGTCACCCACTACAAAATTCTCACCATCACCATATATTGACCCATAAGATCACCATAACGTACAGAATGCTACCAGGCTTTTACTCCCCCCTTTGTATAACCTACTAAAAGGTTTTTAAATAAAGTCTAAATAAATACTTGATGCCAGAAATCACCAAACTTTAATTATAGATAAGAAATATTACTAATCTCTTTGTATTCCGCTGCCCAAAATCATTAGTATATCTTAAATAGTTAAAGTTGTTCGTGAAATGGATCACAAGTTTGAATGTCTTGCAAGCTATGTTCTGTTTGACCACGCAATTTAAGGACAGTAGGTCTACAAGTACAAGTCTTCTTACTGGGCAATGTGCCATTAATTTGGGTGATACACTTTTCCGGTAATTAACAAATAAAATACTTCATAAAGTATAACGTTATTGTCATTGTGTTTGACTGACCCGTTGGTGCAGTGGCTAAGCGAACCGCGCCGTTAAAACGGGGGCCGTAGGTTCGATTTCGACCCAGGAAAAATGATTGTGTGATGAGTGGAACTATTTATTTCGTCTGATAGCAAAAACATGTATACATAAGTATATTTTTCCATGTATGTGTAGTTTATGAACGGTCTGGTTACCATAACAGGGGTACTGCTTATGTACCTACTTTTGGAATAGGTGAGTGTATGCAAAACTGTGTTTCAAAAATGTATTATTATTATGCACTCTTTTATAAAGAAGCTAAGGTCCATAAAATTTCTGATGATGCTTTCGTTCATTCCTATTAGCACTTCTATCAAGTAACCTAAGTATCTTTAAAACCTACAACTTCATACAGAACACAATCTGGCGTTTGAAACAAATTCGATACATTTCAAAACAAGGCAAATATCCACGGTTTTTCATTCACGCAAGATTAACAACGCGATGCTTTGAAAATACCGATTTTTTATTTCCCGAGTTCCTTCGATCAATATAATGTATATGTATGTACACATATCGTTATTCTTAAACACGCCGTGACTTTGACAAAATACATAAAATTTTGAACGCGGGACGCGCGTAGGTACCTATATGTTACAGGATTGAATTTTTTATCGTAAAGTCACTTCCTATGTTGCTTCGATAAATTAGTGTTTGAATTTTAATTATTCAAATAACAATACCATCCACTTTCCATTTCTGGTCGCGCTAGAAGATATTTCTTTTAGGAATATACAATACAATTTTTTATATATATTTACATTAACAAATTAGTATTTATATAGCAAATAAATAAAAATAAATCGTTATTTTAATTTTCATTTTATTCAAAAGTGTATATTCTCTTATTGCATATAATTCTAATGATACATTGAATCCTGCTGGTTTTTAATTTGAAATATATTTTTAGTGTAAATCTAATAATGTAATGTAACAATCCAGTGATTATAAAAAAGATTTTAAAGAGTGAAGCGTCTCATTGAGACGCCCTTGTAGTTTGTACTTCTAATGTCATTTACACAGCAATCTGTACCTACTCTAACATCAGGGATGAATATTTAATTATTTTGTTGAATGTATTCGAAGATTTAAGGTAGTCTGAGTCGTCAATCTGGCAGTTTTATTGAGCTTGTTGTATATTAATTCAATCATTCTATCCCTTGCCAACTGCGTGACTTGTTATGTAATAAATTGTTCGGTAATATTAACTATAATCCCTAGTTGATTGAAAGTATTTGTGTACGATTTCTCTATCGAAGATTCAGTTAAAGACTAGTTAATAATGTCCAGGGAGCGGTCGAATTTCGGTTATTCTAACTCAGAACTGCCCAAGATTCTATGAAACATCGATAGCATGATTGTGGATCGCCAGTGCTGCCATCTCTTGACGAGCAGCAGCTATCGACACATTCACGGATCGGAATTCACATTTTAAATCAGGATTAATAGAACTACACTATTTTATGAATTATGCTCAGAGCTTGCTTGAAAGAATTATAAATATGTATGTGAATACCAGAGATAAACATTTCAATTCTCAGAAAGTAATAACGCTTATGAGAAAAGCCTGAAAATGGGGCGAATGCTATCTGTAACCAATTGCAGTCACACTAATATATAGGAACTGCACTAATGTTTCTAATAGTCGCATTCCTATTCGCAGTCCTATTATCAATGAATATTAACCAACTAATATTAATTATTAACACTAAAAGTGTCATCTCCTGCTGTCATGGACTGGATTTGAAAATATTGTGACTATTGTGAACACCTTATGGCTGAATTGGGAATGTCCTATGATGTCAAAACAGATATATGCTCTATACATGTACCATGAAATTTCATCACTTCTGCTCCGGGGGTCGTAGCTTCGATTCCCACCCAGGACAAATATGTGTGATAATAAGTATTTTGTTCTGTGCCTGTGTGTAAATAAAATATCTTTATAAGTATATATTAATATGTATGTTCATATGTTGTTTATCAGCCGTCTAGTTACCATAATGGGTGCACTGCTAGATAGCCTGCCATGGAATCAGATGGCGGTGTGTGGACATATCCTGCTATGTTACTATTATTCTAGTAACGTCCAAAGTGGGTAATTTAAGTGTCGAATGCGAGTGCTTTTCTTTCATCAATTTAAGCGGACGACGACAAGCTTAAAATTGAGCTGTCAGATGCCGTTCTCCTAAGTACTTATCGGTGAGTAATTATTAATGTGTCCTTCAACATCGAAGCTGAGTGCTTGTCGAAAGACAATGAAAATTTAAATATTGCTCTTAAATATTACAAAAATGACAATGACAATTTAAATATTGATAATAAATATAACAATTTTAATATTTTATCCACATTTATAAAGTTGTAAATATGTAGATTTGGTCGTTGTTGTATGATTGGTCTGTTTGTCCAGTGGTCAATAAAATTGATGCTCAGGTAAGGGTTGTACGTTCTTTTCGCATCAAGAATAAACGTTTGTTATGGAAAAAAGGAACAAAAAATGCTTAAAAGTAAATCATTATCTACATACGTGATAATGTATTTGAAATTTTATATATGCAGTTCAACAGCTTCTGATAGGTGGAAGCGCGCGGTCGCGACCTTTCGTTTGTTCGTTAATTTTGATGCTTTTTTTATTTGAATTCTTTGGTTCGTTGAATTTTTACCAGGTATTATTGATGTTTTTTTTATTTGAATTCTGTTTTTCGTTGAAGTTTTACCAGATATTTTTGATTGTTTTCTTATTTGAATTCTTTTGTTGGCTGAATTTTTACCAGAGATTTTTGATGTTTTTTTTATCTGAATTCTTTTGTTCGTTGATTCTTCACCAATCGCTTAAACATCCCGATGAACACCGAAACATGTTATTCATTGAAATCATCTTGTGGAAATGTCTATCATTCATCTTTTTCTGTTACTCGTATCTAATATCTTATCTTTTATCTTTATCTTAAGTGCAATCACGAATAGTTACGTCGTGTATTTCCGATAATCTCAATCGAATGTGTTCCCTCGACCATTCTTAAAATTGTCACAAAATATTTCGATAATGCAGTCGATAGCTTATCTTTTATGGTTTATTATTACTACTGAAATAACACACTTCATATACATATGTACTTATGTATACAGCCATTCAGCGCTTATAGTTCTGCAGTGTTGGTGATTTGCGAGAAAAATCAACGTTAAGCAACATCCTCTCTTACCATAGATTATATTTTAAAAGTATAGCACTAATAAGCGCAATTAAAACAAACGACATTCGTTATTTTCCAATTATGATGCCTCTAGGCGGTCATAAACAGTCTTTCAAAGTCGCGATTGAGATATTGACCGAGTTGATTGTGGAATTAATGTTTTAGTCTACTTAGTAGAAATAGCAGCCGTCAACATTAATATAATGGATCGAATCTAATAAACCAATGATGGTATGTGGAATTTATGAGGCCAATCAAACTCCGCACAAATATTTGTGCCCGTCCTATGCGAGTGCTGAGATCTTTTATTACGTAACCGTCAATATCGGTATTAAAACTGTGCCACATTTTAATCATATCAGAACAAAAGCGCTTTAATATAAAAAAGTCACGTATAAATGCTATAAATAAACAAATATAATTCAACGCAGCCCTAAAGAATGGGTTCATTCGATAAACAGATTAAGATTTTTTTCTGTGGATAAACACTATTGATTTTTATAGCATTAAAATAAAACAAATAAATAAATAAATAACCGTCACGCCAGGTCCCTAGCGGGTTAGGCAGAGAGCACGAAGTGCCAAACATCTCTGTCCTTGCAAACCTGACGTGCTTCGTCTACATTCATCAGTCTCATACACACACGCCGGTTTCGGAGGCTCTTGATTCCCCCATCTTCTAGAGCCCGACCTATTTGGTCGAGATAGGAGAGCCTTG
>DVPR01001267.1:0-11228 GCA_018239345.1 Oxynetra stangelandi | reverse complement strand
GCCAAACATCTCTGTCCTTGCAAACCTGACGTGCTTCGTCTACATTCATCAGTCTCTTCATACATACACGCCGGTATCGGAGGCTCTTGACTCCCCCATCTTCTATAGTGTCAATCTTGCACAAAGGGAGTCTTACCTGAGCTGACATGACCGAACTGACTAACACCTGCTAAGCAGCGAGGAACGTGTGCGTTGGTGCTGTTGCAATCGAATAGTTTTTTGTCGATGTCTCCTGTGATTTTTTAACTGTATACGACACTTGATTATTCTGTATATTTCTATTATCTTCTTTGAGACCATGCTTTTATACTTTCTCCGGCCTCAAGTGTACACGCGAAATATTATAATAAATGCGTCTTATTCAAGTTCTTCACGTACGTTACGAAGGAGTGGGTAATGCCTCTGAATTAAATTTAAATATCGCTCATAACTTCTCGCGATCCACCTTTTCGCGCGGTGCTATTAATCACACTGATTGCCTGTAAATATATATTTGGTATGGGTAGACGTTGAAATTACATTTCAAAAATTTTGAACTTTTACATAATTTAACTTGTATCTAAGCATAGCTTTGATGTCTTCACATTACGCGTTTTTGGTCAATATATTCGAACATAACTATTTCATTAGCTCAATACTTCAGCTCTGCTATTTTGTCGAAAAATAAAAGCGGGAAGATATTATAGTAAATACAATGCAGTCAGAAATTAATTTAGCTCGAACGCTTGAAATGCAACTGACAGTAAGCGAATTTGCGCACAACGAGGACGCGAACAGCGCCTGTTAATATAATTAATATCGATATTTTCACTGCCCTAAAATGCCGTCATTAATATATTATGCGACGCAAGGTGATAATCCGCAGTTTTAATACTAAGAGTGTGAGACAGATAAAGCGAGCAAGAAGCGAGATAAAAAGAGTACTATACCTGTAATAATCTTACATAAGAAAGTTAAACAGCATATATACATAACATGTTATACTCCTATAACATACTTGTAACATACTACGAAGTAAGGTATACTTCGAACCGCTATCGAATCAACTAATATTAACTTCACTCATTAACATATACTCACTGGGCTAATGTTGCTATCAGTCCTAGTTTCACACTTCTACTACAAATTAATACTAAACAACCAATAGTTCTATTAAGACTCATTTCAATACTGCTGCAGCTACTTACATAGGAGTGGCAGTCGTATACCCACAGTCGTAGCGGTTACTCCTGGACACAAAAAAAAGTTGAATATGCATGTTTCTATGACATAAATAAGTAATCTAAGACACAATTAATTAATTTATCGATTAACATTACATCGACCGACGCACATCACTAGAACATCAAAAGAAAAACGTAACAAAAACTCAAGCGAAATGGAATTCCGACCAATTAATTCCTTAAAAAGCTGAAACGGCAAACCTGGCCCCCAGAGCTTTCTAATAATCTACAGAATTTCAATAATTCTCTGGAGCGAAATGTAAAACATTCGGTTTTGTTTCAACAGATTGTAGTATTCTTTAATATTACTTATCAAATATTTGTTATTCAACGCGAGGTACAAACAGTTAACATTCCACTGCCGTGCAGAGGTCCTCTTTACAACTGCATCAGACCAGCAGCATATAACACGCTTTTCCAAATGTTGTTTTCAAAGCGGCCCGTATCTTTTTAATAATAAAAAACACATAAAACCAATTAAAAATTTTAATGAGTTAAAATAAATCATTCGAAATAAGACAATTAATAATTTACAAAAGCATAGTGATTAAATAAAAATAATACACTAACTGTTCTAAATTAATTATGTTATCCTCAGAAAATTAGCTTAGAGAATTAATTAAGACTAGTGGCTCAAACCCACTTGAATTACACCCGAGAATTCTATTTTAGGCGCTAAAACTAATTATTGCATAATAATGATTGTGGTTGGCAATCCTTGCGGTTATACATTAACGTTATACCTTTACGTTGTGGAATAATTTAACGTTGGTGTAAATTTAATATCTGTATGTAAATTTAATATATTTCCATGAAAAACAACAACCCTTTAATCATTCCACTGGTGCATACAAATTCTCCTTTCAAAATGATGGCAGAGGATTATGGATATAATCCGCCATCAAACGTGTATTGGAGGAATTACACATACGAGCCTTAGTTAACTCCATGGAGAACCTTAAAGTTGATTAGGATTCTCTAAAATATAGTTCTTCTTCTCTATGCATAATTTGAACACTGTCAAATGTTAATTAAATAACTAATTAATAAAATAAAAATTGCTGTATTTATCAAATGTATTTTTTCTCTTTGTTTCATGTTGACGCGAACAGCACAAGCAGACGGAATCGGTAAGTTTTTTGGCTGTTTTTATAGTACTTATATTAAGCAAAATGTTGATTTTATAATGTATTTATGTAGCCACATGTTGAAAAACCAAATGCCGCGATCGGGAACCGTTATAGTCAATGCGACAGTAGCGTCCTCTATGTTGCTAGTATATTTAGCAAAGCTATATTTAAAATAGAATTCGTTCCAGAACAAATTGTACACATTGTAGAAGTTTTTTTATCACCGAAAATCAATAAAAAAAATTAAAAAAATTTAACATGATTTCATCAGTAGGTTGAAACATGTAGTGCTTAAATAAACTTGAATACCAACTACATTAAGTATATATACTTCTTGTCACGACTATTTTCATTAGGTTAGGCACAGACTAAGGATTTTCACCAATTACAGTACTGATAAACTTCTTCTGCGTAAAACGGTTCTGCGGTTACTTAACATTTTTCGACGTCTCCAATTTCGTCTATATATGAGTAAGTATAGCTGCAGTCATTTGGTATATAGCTTTATGATTTTTTATTCAATAAAGTGACATCTTTCAAACAACACATATAACTAAATCGCAAGATCGCAAATCGCAAGATCCTTTTTAGTTAAAGTTGTTCCGAAATCCCTAAGTGTCTTCATGTGCATCTGTCAAAGTTTGTGTTTAAGCAGCACTTAAGTTTAAGGTAAAAAAATATACAATGTTTTAAGTAGACTTTCATTATTATCTTTACTTTACAATATAATCGTTTTCAGCTTTAATACATGGATACTTCCCACCCCCTTAGCTATTTCCGGCATTATCAGCGAACCGGATCTTACCTATTATACGTGTACTATATTTACGGGACCGACAAGTGTAAAAAGAAAATAAGTGTACAATTTTAAAGAAACGTTTTCTTCGGATTATGTTTCATTTTGATATAAATAGAAGCACCTTAAGTCACACTTGCACTTAGAATACCTAAATTTACTTCTTAAGGTGTGAAACTCGGAGGTAAAAAATCCCAATACTGAATTGTGACGTCACGGAGTAAATAACCAACCAGCCAGCCGGAACCAGACAATTTTAAAGTAAACATTTCATTATCAAAACACTTGAACATTTTATTTAACACTGTGCTGTAAAATATTCTTATATTTCTGCTTCTTTTTGTTGCATGCTTAAATACTGTCTTCAGCGAAATATATTGCAGTTATGATTTGGTCCTATTGACAAAGAGAAACTGATTAATTTGCTGGTGTACTTTGATGAATATCAAAACTAAATCTCCCAATATGTATACGGATAATTGGAATCCTCAAAATAAATTTAGAAATTACTTTTTTAATTCCACTATCTTTCCTATGTCGCTGTGGCTCCTAATAGAACTAAAGTTCGACTTAAATAATGTCATGTCGGTACATACATGCCTCGAAGATTTTTTATGACTGGCGAAATGTCTTATTAACACACCTTTTTGAAATTTGATACTAGAGTTAGAGTCGATACCTTTTAGATAGACATTATAAATTGACATAACATTCTTCCACAGGTTTGAAAAAAACTCAGGAGGCTTTAGCTTCCCCTCGAATATGTTTTATAGCCAACGAGTTGTTTGCCCTTGTTGGTTTTCATTCTGCTTTATAATGCCATATCCATAATACCTTGGAGTGTCATGTTTATTTAAACTGTAACCAAGCAGCCGAATACACTTTATTAGGCAGGTTCCACCGGACAGCGATATTTTAACATCGCATAGTTTTCGCTATAGTGCCCCAACCTTAGTGTTGCGTATAAAACTTGGCGGGGAAAAGCAATCCGGATGTTCATAAATAATCATGAGTTGCTGTTTCACGTTCAAGGATTACGTCGAATGATTAAAATTGTTTACACTGGATAATAATATGCAACATCTACTCTACACTGGAATGTAATATGCAGCATGGAACGTAATTATTTACATGTTACTGTAATTGCAGTAAAGGCCTCGGTGGTGCTTCAGCGAGATAAACCCTGAATAGTAGTTCGTTGCTATCATTGTCGTAACAGTGGCTAAGCAGCTCTCTTACCTCTGCCGGCATTGCCAGTATCCTGTGTATAATTTATGAAAAAAAAATCTCATTTAGCCACCCTCATTTTGTCTAAAATCTCTACCCAACATGGGCTATGATTTTATTACACTACTCCAGCCCAGAATTATTAAGTTACGGCCTAAAGAGCAAACCATCGGGAGCTTTAAGTCGGCAGGGAAGCTTTCAACTCGTACCAAGCCAGCTACAACCATCATTCATCTTCTATGAGCTTCCTAAAACAAGGGTACGCTTTGAACTACGTTAGCACGGACTATAAGTCATATTATAGAGGCAATTATGACTGATTATAAAAACATAATAAGCCATATTGGATATTTTATTGAATCATATGAATGAGCAAAAAAATAAGAAGTTTCATAGAACAATAACGTAAATCACCGAATGCTTAATTATACATACAGCAGATACAGCGTATTATCTAGTTGATGGGTTCACGGAGGTAGATGTTACTGTTTAGACTTCACGGGCAAAAACAGCAAAACTGTACCTTAGCTGAAAACAAACCTCGTATTGTTTTGAGCCAAATGATCAATTAAATAAACAAATTGGTTTGGTAAACAGACACGCTAATACAGAAAAGATACCAGATAAATTATTAAAAATACCAACACAATGAAAATTGTTCCAAGGTTAACTTACAATGGTTCACTAGTGCAGTTGGTGTACTTTATATTTAACAACATGTAGTTCTATTTTTAAAAGAAGGCATTGAACCGGATAGCAAAACATTCAGCAAATTCCAAGAACCTACCGCAGAACACTCGCAAATAAACGAGACAATACAAGCCGCGAAATTAGTTCTGAAGGACTCCCCTTAAGCGGAAACGTCCCCTGGCACAATGGATTTGGTTCATTACTAAAGACATACACGACAATTACAATAAACGCCCAAAGCCTGTTATTTTCTATGCATATCTAATTAAACATCTACAATTCAAATACTGCAACGTAAACTTTGAGATACAAAGTTTTACTGGAAGTGCTCGAAGTGGCTCGAAGTTGGAACGGAGTTACGTCAATATGGAAGTAATATTGAAATTAAAATAACAGAGTAAGACATTACCCAAGTAATACATGCCGGTTTCCAAGGCTTTTCACTCCACCTTCCGCCAGTCTCTGATCTATTCTTGGCATGAAAAAAGTGATGAATGTAGACGAAGCACGTCGGGTTTGTAAGGAAAAATATATTTGGCACTCGCTGCTCACTGCCTAGCCCGTTAGGGACCTGGCGTGATGGTATGTATGTTCCAAAGAAATGGATTACATTATTGAATGATTACAAGATTACAAGGAATATGTATTATGAATATTTAATATATTGGAAATATACATAGAACTCACAGCATTAAGACGGACCCAGGTTGCAAAAGATTTGTAATGCTAAGCAATTCCCGGGTTTGCTCTATATATATACACCTGTATGTGTATATAAATATATGTATCCGCTACGGCATTTTGATTGAATACTGAGAAACAATTTGATTATTAAACCAATTGTTATCATCTTCGTGTTCAGTATTCTCCAATGATATCCTCGTGCGTTTTTTTGCTACTGTATGAAACGAGGTATTTTTATTATTTGCTTCATCTTCATTAATACTACTATAAGCATTATTTGCTTCATCTAATTAGTACCGAGGATCACTTTGCATTGCAAATATTAGTAACAGACGTTCATATTACGCTATCGTTGATTCAATATTTAGATACGAACACTTTAATTATATTGTAGTTCTTCAAGAAATGTAGGTACATCAAGCTCATAATTAAAGGACTGAGCTTGTTTCCTATTTCCATTATGAAATACGCTCGCATGCCACTTCTATTCAAACTTTATATCTGTTCCCCAACTCGCTATAAAGACTGTGACAATTCTGAATTCTCAATTGTGGAAAGCCTCCGGTGGGTAGAATTAAAATTTTACAGCCGCCCAACTTCGAAAGGCCCGATTGTTAGCCGTGTTATGTCTAACTTCGAATCGTTAAGCGAACGCTACATCCACTTTTTACGTACGTATATATACTTGAGCAATAAATGTGTGAGCAAATGACTCATATACGTGTACATTTAATATAAGGAAGTTATCGATTTCAATATGTTCGTTTGAAATCTACTGAATCAACAACAATGTTGCTTACAACAACAAAAAATTATGGTATTCGAATCTCGAACAAAGTAATAAGCTCATATAGTTATCATAACTTGCGGCTTCATAAATTTAAAAAAATACTCAATACGATCGACTAAGAGATTCCTTTCAAGGCTCAGATTAGTTTGCATCCAATAAAATTATAGACTACACATGTAATTTTTTTTTTATTACTACAAATGCTGATTTTTTGTCGACAGACACAAAAGTGTTATTGTATCCGGTTCAAAGAGACGTTCCAACTGATCTCCTGAGGGTAACAATTGATCTCCGTTTGACGTCTCATGTATCTGCTTAGTACATATTTTATTGTAAAAACAAGTGTATACATCTATACTTGAATATTACACTCAATGGAATTGAGACAAGATAAATGGTAATGTTAATTTGTATAATATTATGTTACTATTATAATTTACATTCATCATGTTTATATTTATTTATTTATTTTAAATGTCGATATATAATTAAATTTTGTATCACATTCACACACACACACACTCTCACTCACTCTTACGTACACTCACACATACACACTCTTCCACATTAAAAAAAATTCGAGCGCTATGTTCACTTTACGATATATTTTTAGAATTTGGATATATTGGCGAATACTATGTGACGCTGTTAAGTTCAATATATATATTGTAAATCCGTAATTGGCTTCAAGACCTATATTATAAGTTTAGACCGTAATTGATTACAAGCTGCGGATTTTGTAAATAATTAAAAATAAAAAAATTAAATAAATACTATTCCTAAGATATCGACTTGGCACTAACGATGGTTTCTTATCATCAACATGGGCGTGCACCAAATTTACGACAATTGAAGTACAATTCAATCTATCGTCATATTGTGCTGTTTTCTGTGCTGCATTTTGTGCCGAAATTTCGCGTTATCAAAGTTTCATTTTAGTTTTCAAAACTTTTAATAAACATATTTCTCCTAGGCGGACACTACATTTGAAACAACATCAAACCTGACGTTTTCGGCGACACGCTTCGAAAACGGTAGGAAGTTCATCTGCCAGGCGGTGAACGAGGTGATGGTGCAGAACAAAGACCACCCGATACACGCTACTCGGGATCTTGAAGTATGGTGTAAGTATGATCCTTTCAAAGTATTTCAAAATAGCTAACCTAGTGACTCTCTTTTTTACTCTTTTTGTTACAAAGATGCAAAACAGGCATCCAATTTACCTGATATTATAATTACCACTGATAACTACCTATATTTTAGCTGTGGTTATGATCTTTTTCTTCCCGTTTATTCCAGACCCACCTATTGTCCACGTGGGCCCATCAAATGTCACGGTCACGGAGGGATCGAAGATTCTGCTGAAAAGTGAATACGAAAGCAATCCATCGTCTTTGAATGACGTTATATGGTGACTTGTTATTTTACCTTCGTGTCAAAATACGGTTTATTTCGTTTTAAATCATTTTACTGATATTTATGCTAAACACCACACAATTGAAGGAGACCTAAACATTAGAACAATTTATCCATAGAAAAATTACAACTCTCCCGAGGGCACCTAAAGGCAGAACGGTGAAACAATAACTGAAAAAGTGAAGTTCACCTTGATATCAAACTTTTTTTTAGTTAAAAAAATTGATTATTTCTGACTTCAAACATGTAAGAGCCTGTGAGTTTAAACATTTATATTAATGGACATATAATGTACTTGAGGAAGAAATTTTAGGAAAGAATAGAACTTTATAGGAAACGCCCTAATGATTACAATGTCCCAACCTTTTTGAATCAATTCAGTGCGAGGGAATTGAACAATATATTTCGGAATCATACTTAAGTGACTTCGCGGCGTAAAAGAATTATCATAACAGCGAAATTGTATTCCCGAGCGAATAGGGCTATTAAATTTCGTGATGAATATGGTTATTATATGGAATAATGTACGTCTGGCGCTTATAGAAGTGTGACAGGCAATAACGATACCAATTATCATCCAAGCATCCGGAAAATGAGCAGCCTCATTCCCTAAACAGGGAGATCTCTTTACTTGTATTTCATGTCATTGCATATTTCCATAACGTATAAGAATTAGGGTTGTCTATATCTTAAAAGCTCTTAGAGTTGTAGGGTAGTGCAAATGTGTATGTATATTATGACAGAAGTCATTATTGTAATAATATTATTATATTTAAATCTCCTCTGGGTTCTTTAGTTAAAAATTTACAGGTTCTAAACAAAAGCACTATTATAACAGAAATAACAGAAAAGAAACAGACTGAAAACAAACCTGAGCTATCGATTTCTTAAATACAAAGACTAACAAATATTCAGAATAATTTGTGAGATATGAAAACTTTTTTCTTACCATATTACATGAACACTGATACGATTAAGATTACTTTATTTCTATCCGACATTTCCGTGTGAACAGGTTTCGCAACGGTGAAAGAGTCCACGTGAATGATACGACTCATTACCAGGGAGGTACAACGGATCAGCATGCTCTTATTATACTGGACGCCAGAGGAGAAGATATGGGGAACTACACCGTCCTGCTGGCCAATGCCGTGGGCAATGGCACCGCTGAACAAACCATTGACGTCAATGTGCTCTGTAAGTTTATCAACATACTTATTATATTCAACGTTAACTCACGATCGCTAATCTCAGTCACGCGTGGTCCATTAACACGCACTAGGAAGGCCAGTCAATTATTTAGCATCATAATTGATGTTAATTGAAAGGTATTTATATATCTTTTACATAATCATGCCGCATACGTAACTTAGATTTGATATTTGTCTCCATTGCCATATCGTTTTTGTACCCTTTCGAAAATTCTCATAAGGTTTTTTCTGTTATAAATACGTAGTATTATCGTTGGTGACTTATGTGTGATTTCTAAATTTGTTGCGTAACTTCTATACTTTTTTATATAACAAAGTTGCAGTTTCTAAGAAATCATTCTTTTCTCGCAGTCAAACCACAAGTCCGTCTGACTATGAGTGCTGAAAGTCCAATTTTGGAGACAGAACACAAGAACGTGACTTTGACGTGCGAAGTGGTCTCCGGAAACCCTCCGATTCTGGACGAAGTCATCTGGTATTTGGATGGAGAGATGCTGAAGTATCTGCCGGACTGTAACGGAACCGATGGTACATATTCTATAATTTTAAGTCTATAAACAAAACTTCCTGGGGCTAGCCACGAACTCATAAATAACTGTACTTCATTTTAGAAAACCTTTGTAACGAAGTTGATCCTTCAATGCTGTTGCTCCAAGATACCACTAAAAGCTTTCACGGGAACTACTCCTGCAAGGGCAAGAACTACGCTGGATGGGGAAATGAAAGTCAATATACTGAACTGGTTGTCAACTGTAAGTATTTGTTAAATGTACATATGTGCGTGTCAATGTTGAAGTTACTAATTTATTTGAAGTACAAATGAGACAGCTTCCATAACATTTCCACTTTTATTTAAAACTGTTACTCTTTTTTTTTAGTTCAGGCTCTGCTTCAGTTTTTTTTCTTATATTGACACCTTTCGTGTAATAGTCACGCTGTGCAATTTAATCGAGCTGGATGAGATAAAAAAATATTTTCTGCTGTTCTATTGTTCAAATTCCCGATCGCTTACATTGCTGGTCAGTACTAAAATTCAAATAAGTCGAAATGAGAGAGATGGCGCTGACAAGCAAAATTTATACATATAGTAAGAACCTTTGGGTCTGCATAATATCTGAAAAAATGACAATATGAGCTGACGTGTGAATGATTAAAACACATCTGATAAGATTAACATATCCTTTATTGGTGGAACATTTCCCTACGTATAAATGTTACTTATCTTTATCATACTTAATTGTCGTTAAACGTCGGCGTGGGCTTCACACGTCTGAGTCACTTTCCGTGATGCGTATTAGCGTAAGAAAGGGAAACATCATTGATCGATTGCTTATACATATTTCTAAAATCTTGTATTTTCTACCCTATACTGGTTATTATTAAGATAATGGTTTCAGATCCACCTGGACCCGCCAAGTTGACTTACTCGCCATGGCGAGTGGTGAAAGGAAAATCTCTGGTTTTAAGCTGCAGTATTCAAGAGAAGGGTAGACCTGAAGCTCACAGGTATCAAGAATGCGATACAAGGATACATAGTAGATACAGAAACCATAGCGTACTACACTGTCTGAAATCACTGGCACAAATAGTATTCGTATATATTAAGGCATAATTATCTCGTGAATTTAACAGTCCAGAAACTACTGGAAAATTCTTAATACAAATCAAACATGCTGCAATTTACATAGCAACAATCTTTATTGAAATTTCGCCAATCCTCTGTTAATCATAAGATAGGAGATAAGAGGATAGGAGATTCGAATATAATTAATTTCATTATTTATTTGTATAAGTTAGCGTTTGGCGCTAAGGCTATAATAGAATGAGAAAAGGCACAGCTATCCTTCGAAATAAGAAAATAAAAAGCCGTGTTACCATGTGGCGTTGGTCTGATAATTAGTACACGAGCCAGCTTATTGCGTGCATCAGTTATTAGCTTAATGGGATATTGGCATATATTTGATGGGATAGATTTTTTTTAAAGATCAATCTTAATCACACAAAATTATTAAAAGAAACCATTAATAACATTTCTGTATATAGATTTCGCTGGCACCGCGG
>DVPR01001266.1:0-11229 GCA_018239345.1 Oxynetra stangelandi | reverse complement strand
CATTCATCAGTCTCTTCATACATACACGCCGGTTTCGGAGGCTCTTGACTCCCCCATCTTCTAGAGCCCGACCTTTTGTAATATATGTACTCGTATATTGCAACATCTCGGCGGCATTAGCATGATATTGAGGTCGGTAGACCATTATTTCTATTTTTTTTACCCTTTGTTAAAAGTCACACAATGTACAATATATACATGTCATGGAATTAGGTTATTGTAAGGTAGTTTCTGGCATTTGAAGTGAGATTGACAGGAGTTACAAGTGAATTAGGTGAATTAGAATAGTGCAGAGCGAATGAAAATAGTCCAATGAATCTGCATTGGTCGACTAATGAATGAATAATAGTTTTAGTAAAACTTACCGCAAAAACAGACCACAGCAATTCTGACCCCAATCTGTAAAATATTTTCATATTTTTTCTGTACCCGAGGTTTCAAGTACTTCATTAGGATGTCTATAACTACATAGAAGTGTAAGGGATATGTAAAAATTATGGTCAAGGTGATAAAACATTTTGCACAAATTGCTGGCCTGAAATAATAGAAAGTTCATATAAGATTGTGGATAATTATCACATATTTCGTAAACTATCAATCGTAGTCACTGCCCTATATCTGAACAATCATAAATCTTTTGAAATTAATGAAAATCCTTAACGACCTGGTAGAATAATGATCAAGTATAGTTGCAGCAAATGTAAATAATTGTAATAAATATTTTTAAATTTCGAGATATGAATATTTTAATACTGATATACCTATATACAATTAATTTAATATTTTATGTCCGCCAAGTTTTAAATATCACGATCTATTATATTTTGGAAACTTTTATTACCCATATTTGTGCAAATAAATCATTTTTATTCAAAACTTTATTCTAAGAATTAGCGTTCCGGTTATGTTAATTGATTAATCTCACGCTATTGGCACAAAATTGACTTGTATTTCCGTCAATTGTCACTTGACTTTAAATGATTTTTGTCGTGTCTCGGTTATGATAATTTTAAATACGAAATTCAATAAGAACGAAAAATGTTCATTTTACCAATCGTCCACAGGCAGATTTAGTGTTATCGATCCTCGAAGTGTATCTCCGTACTTGAAGTAGCCGAAGAGACCCAGAATGCTGTACAAGAGCGTGATGAACAGCATAGCCGCCACCAGTACACTGGGGCAGCCCAGGAAGTGTTCCGGTTTCTTCATAGCATTCTCCACGGGCATCACCACTCCGATTCCCTCCATTGCGAATATTACTGTTCTGTAATAATATTTATTCACAGGGATTTATTCATACACATAGTTAATATAGCAACGGTAGCATACTGTTATGAAGTACGTGATATGACTATATTTGTTTTTGAAACAATATTCTAGCAAATACACTCTCCTGGATATTAGTCTAAACTCGCGCCTTCTTTGTCTATCTATAACGTAGGCTCAATAACCGGAATTACGTTATATTTTTCACTCTTATGTTTACTACACCCACCCTACTACACAGTTTTACGAGTCATGCGGCATAATTATATTTTAGGAAAATTCTTAAAAACAAATTGTTAAAAAAGTTCTTTCTTTATAATTCACACTAAACAAACATTTTCAAGACAAAATGAAAGTACATGTTTAGTTTTCTGAATTGTAGTTGTGCGTAATGATTGTAAAATAAAGAGCTATTTTATTTTTATAGGCGTCCGGATTTAATTATTAGTCCGATTACTTTATTATTTTGTTCATTATCGCAAAAATAATATAAAAAACCTTACTAACGATAGAAAAGCTGGAAATCTTGCGGCGTATCCGACGACCCTCTTGTCGGCTATACTAATGTCGTCCTTGAATATATAATACATACATATTACGAAGGTCGCTATAAGCAGAGTGTTGGCGGTGAATGAGAAAGGCGCGAGCCATTTTAGATATCGGATCTGACACATGAGGCTGAGTGGTATTAAGAATACGAGGCAGTAATACTCCACAGGCCATATCACATCGGGAATGTAACGGTCGAAAATCTGCAAATAAATTTAAATTAATTGCCAGCGAGACATCGAGTCAAGAGACGTTACATTGTTAATACATTAAACGTAATAAAGCGGTATATTATGCATATTGAAGTTGTTTGTAATCTCGTATAATATAAATAAATTTGTAAATTCGACCTTGGATATTAATTGATAATGAAAACTATTTAAGATACTACAAATAAATTATCTGGTATTATTACTACAGAAGTAAAAGTAGGTATTTTCCAAGAAAGTCGCGGCTTTTTGTGGATGTTGTAAATTATCCAAAGTCGGTGGTACTTAATTTATAATTTGGATTACGGACTTGAAATTACGTTGGGCCACTTTTAACCCTTTGTTATCACTGGACATTAAATAACAAACAAACCTGCTTGGCGGAATCAGCGATGAGAACAGTGAAAATACAGCATACACCCATGTAAGTAAATACCAACGAAAATTCCGCAAATATTCTACAAAAAAGAGACAATTTTACTATCGGCTTTTAATTATGAATAAGTGTCCCCAATGCTATATTTACCGCGCGGTGGATGCAAAACGCCGTAAGGGTTTTGGTCCTATTGCGAATACGGTCTCGCATGTTTCTGCATACCCTAGTAACGGTTTCTGTATTGCCTTACAACATTCTCTAGATGAAAACACCTGCAATTTAAAAAACACGCACTCTTAAATCTGTCCGGAGAGACGATAATAAAGCAACATTTGAAACACAGTGATAAACTAATTGTATATTGTTTTCATATTAACATTATATAAACTGTACATATCATTGAGCTTAATATACGGAGAGACTATCGAAGTTCTAAAGACAAGCTCACGTGATGCCCCTATTAGTGTTTATACTTATGTCTCTAACCACATGAAAAAAGAATATGCCCTAGTTCTTTTGGACATTTGACAATGAATATACAGATGATGATTCGGGTGGCTTAAGAGGTTTGTATAGTAATGTAAGATATACCTAATACAAAAATAAAACATAAATGCTTACAAATATATGGACGCAATGTCCACAAATGAAGGCTATAAACACTGTCGCTACGATCCCGACGCCCCAGCCTGCGTTCGCAAACGCTAGTGGCATTGCAAGGATGCCTGTTCCAAGGGAAGCTTTTAACAAGTTCGCTAATGATCTGAAATCTCTGAAATGAACGTAATTTTACAAGGGAATAGAATTATCAAATATTTAAATGATAAAATGTTTTATTGGATGTAAGCGTTCAATGGTTATACATATATTAAGTGTAACATAGAATAATAATATGTCACGAATCTACTCACGAATTTGGTTTCTTTACTTGACGATATTCAAAGGGGTTGTATGGTACAACCCCGCGATCACCTTTTGCTTCCTCCATTTTGATCACTTAAAAAATTTCAAAACTCAAACATTTGTCAAGTAAAATTAAAACAATTTACACATTCATATGTGCGAAACGAGTAATTTAAATTTGTACGGTTAACTTAGTAAAGCCTATCATATCTTCTTGAATGCCAATCTGAGTGTACTAGTTTTATGGCTATGTTCCTTGTATTTGACTTGAAGATAAAAACAGATAAATTAAGTACTTAGACATGCGCTGCAAATAAAATTTTCCAAGGTATTTGTTTTGTTTGAAATTTTATTTTCACTTAGGTATATTTTATATGTTAGTCTAACAGTTGCTAAGGACACTGCGTTCTTTTTTTTAATACACTATGTAACTTGTTTAAAAATGATCCAAAAAATATATACAAAATTGGTGCATTAAAAAAAACAATACTTAATAATAAATTATTTATTGCATATTACATTTAAATTTAACAAGGGGTTTATAGATTATATTAAAAAAACAAATTTCTAAAATTTAGCTAAATTATAATAATTAAATTATATTATTCAGATTTCTTTCCTAATATTTTAATTATATCCATAATGGTAACAGTGCACCCAGACACCAAAGTTCCAATGCCGAATAGAAATATCAATAGATTTTTCCAAAACACCCAATTCAATCTTCCCAGATGCTGCCATCGAAATATGGTCTCTACGACGGAGGGAATGATAAGACCTAATATGGAGTAGAAGCATGCGCCAACCAGATTTATTATTTGCTCTAATAATGGTAAAGCAATACCAATGCCCACTGGAAATGAAAAAATTTTTTTTTTTTTATATATAATTATATTTGTAGCTTCGATTGCTACAGTTTGTTTCAAATTTATGTTTATTGGAACGAATACAATCAGGCCCAAAACCGAAGAATGTACTCGTGATTTTAATCTTTTCACCATTTTCACAACTGATCTCGATTTCGTATTTAAAATTATATTTTTTATATACTGTAACTACCTATCTGATTCGTACTTATTATTTTATTACATAAGTTCTTGCATTACACATTTGCAATATCAATTATCAGGCTTATTTCTGACTTCATTGTATCACAATGAAATGTAAAAAAAGGACAATTACCAATTCTATATATAAATGCTGTTTGGTAGATAAGTTATTAACAACTTAAATGCTATTAGTATATAATATCTCATTGATTTTGAAGATCTTAAAAAAAATTTATTCATTACATCAAATATCTAATTACATCGTCTTACCACAGAAACACACACCAATTATTCTTGCTATAATAAGCGTTAAAGATTTGTAATTCTCCTTTATATGGGGATCTGTATACTTCTGGAAGATATCGAATACCACGAAAAATTGTAGAGGATATGTTAAGAAGATTGATAAGGCTATGAATATTTTTGCACAAATTGCTGGCCTGAAACAAATATGTCTATACAATAATAAATATGTCAACAACATATAGTAACGTAAAGATAAAAGTGTAATATGCTGACCAATCATCAATAGGCAAGTTTAATGTAATAAATCCTCGTAGAACGTCGCCGTATCTGAAGTAGCCAAACACTCCCAAGGTGCCGTAGAAAAACACGATGGCTCCCATAGCAACAAGCAGTACACTTGGACAGCCCAGGAAGTGCTGCGGTTTTTTCATGGCATTTTCAATGGGCATCACCACACCAATGCCTTCCATTGCGAAGATGACCGTGCTAAAATACCATTAAATTTTTAACATAAGTATGTTAAGCCTCAATATATTATGTCGCATTCTATTAAGATCGACATTTTACTCACTAATGTAATACTTAGGTACTAGCATGTATTAGTATTTAAGCCTGAATGAATCACGAATAAATGAATCTGACGAAGCACTCATAATATCAAGATTATTAACAATAATATTTATAACAAGTCGGCACTGCTTTAATGTGTGCACAAACATGTTTTGATGCCACTGGACTTAAGTAAGTATTAATCTCAATTAGCTGCAATGTTGCAAACAATAACTACAAAATTAGCTATTAATATGTTCCATGGACTATAATGTTTATATTAAAAATAAGAATAATAAGTACAAAATTTCCTATTCAACGTCATAAGACACCTTTTGGGCAAGTTTAAATATGCCACTCAGGATATTTACATGCATCTTGGTAAAGTATGTAACATGGTGAATATATATTGCGGCCCGTTTTATGGATTAACGACAAATGAAACAATTTTCTTTCCGTGTACAATAAAAGTGAAACATGTAAATGATTTTCTAAACTTACGATATAAATGCAGGGAATCTTGACGGATCACCGGCGACTTTTTTGTCCGCCAAGTTTAATGGACTCCCAAAAATATAATACAAACATATCAGGTAAGTGGCGAACAAGAATATATTGGCCAATACCGAGAATATAGCCAGCCATTTCAAGTACTTAATCTGACATAGTACGCACAGGGGGATTAATATGATTAAGCAGTAGTACTCGACGGGCAGTATCATCGAAGGGACATATCTATCTATGAGCTGAAAAGAAATAATAATATTAGATTGCGAAGTACTTAGGATAACTTGTATTAGAAGTAGCTACAAACCTGTTTGATCGAATCCGATATGAGCACGGTGTAAATGCAGCAGACTCCTACATAGGTGGATACCAATGCAAATTCAGTAAATATACTGAAATCAGAAACAATTTTTAAAAATTTTGATTTGATGGTTTAACTTCCACAGGCTATAATAATACGTCTATTATTTGTATATATGAATAAATTATGTGCTAGTTTAATTTATGCATATATTTTTCGGGACATTTCGTTGGCTTTCGGACTTAATGTAAACCCTTCTGCATGATTCAATCAACGATGATCCTGTCAATTGCAAAAAATCTTGTTATCTAAAAAACGGCACGTGAATTAAATGCTAATCAGACGCATTGTCAGGTTGCAAACCTCCCATTTTTTGTACAACCTGTTTTTTAATTGTAATCATCCGCCTCTAAGTTTGATGTGTTTATGAGATATGAGAGACGAAAGTGCGTGAATTTAACATATTCGTTGCGAACAAGGAAACGAACGAAAATGAGCTTAGCTTTTCCTTTCGGAGTCTGTAGGAAATTTTGTAGGCTATTTAGTTTTGAAAATACAGTTTTCTACAGAAAAAAGGAAATATATTTAAATATATAAATTACGTTATTTAATTCGTCAATGTAAACTAAATAAGCCAAAACTCGAGGGACATATTAATAGTAACTAAGACATTACAGTATCTAATTAGCGGCTCCAACGTTAGTTTATAGCCACAAAAGTTGACTTTATTATTGGAAACAAATTAATATTGGACACATGAAAATAATCCAGATTCAATGGACCGTTGCCACTAAATGTACAATAGTGTACTGTTCTAAATAAATCTAATAAGCGAAACTTTGAGGAGTTTTCGTGATCTTTTGAAAACCATCAGAGCAGCTCGATGATACCAAATTAATGTATTATAGTGGGTTCATGATACGCCCGCATAATTAAAAGCGATTCGGATGCCTGAAGGTCGGTGAAACATAATTGGTAGATTCCGTTATATTCATATGGATGTTTGTAAATATAAGTGGCGCGAATAGTAAATGTGTTTCTAATAATACAATGACGAACAGGTTAAACAATTTTACTTAAATAAAAAAAACTGAAATAATGCAGCGATCAAAAAGTTATTTTGCACAATTAGCTATAATCATATGTAAATTGTTTTATGTCAAAATAGCTCCCATGGAGTCAATCTAAAAATTAATTGATTTTTTACCACTTTTTAAATTATGTTCGGCAGGCTTACTTTCTATATTAAACTCACTTTTCTTACCTGGCTGCATTAGCATAAGGTCTAAAACATTTTGGTCCATTTTCAAATGCGGATTTGCATGTCTGAGCATAATCAAGCAACGGCTTCTGTTCAATTTTACAACAACCACGAGATGTCTTCACCTGCAATTTAAGATTGTAATTTATTATTGTGCGCATACAACGGACATTGAGTATCTACCATATAAAAAGAGTTCACGGCAAAGTTGAAGTTTGATAATTTTTATTAAGGTAGTTATTTGTATTTTATTAATTACCTTTCCTCGTCAATTTAATGACACCATAAGTATAAAGTGGTAATAAGACCATGAATGTCTACAACCTCTTATACACTTTAAGTAGATACGTGTTTTTTATTTAATTAAATCTATTAAACAACTATACTTTCTACTGTGATGTTTGTTTATGAAGTCCTTACGACTATAATAGATATTAAACAGATGAACTCTGCAATTTGTTGGCTTATACTTAATGTAAACAAATGAAAATGACAAACCAGAATGTGAATGCAATGTCCACAGAGGAAGCCAACTAGGAATGTTCCAGCGATTCCAACTCCCCAACCGGCATTAGAAAACGCCAATGGCCCCGCAAGCAACCCAGATCCTAAGGATGCTTTGATCAAGTTCGCTGTAGACCTTAAGTTACTGAAATACCAATTTAATAGGGTAAACTTAAACCTACCTAAACATTTCAAATGAGCATAGTACTTAGTAATAATAATAAGTTACTTTATTTTTCTGAACTTCGACTTAACTGCATCCGATTTGATAATACATACTTTTATGGAGATAGCATGGCAACAAATATACCTACTTCTGAATTTATGTCCAGTGTCAATATTTTAATACTGCAGTACTTTAATATGAAAGTCCTCGATTCACATATAATAAATTTAAAATGTTAAAATTCATAAGTTTTTAAATTCAGTATTTTGGCATACTTGTACTTAGTTGTTAATGGGTCAATCGTGAGATACGAATCGACACATTGGAATGTTAAAACAAACGCGCCAAATGTGTAAATTACATTTCAATAAAACTGGACATTTCATGCCTTGGGCAATTTTGATAAAATAAAAGTATGTATATCTTATAAAATAATTTAGTGTAAATATTTCCCTTTATGAAATCTATTGACATTGTTACTTTCTGCGAGTTAGCTGAGCAGAATTAAAGGCTCAAAGAATACAATCTTTACAGAATTTAAAATAAATTAAAAAAATTCGCATAAAGGTGTTCGATATACATCACATGTTGAATAAAATGGTTAACTTACGAGCTTGGTTTTTTGACGTCTCTGTGTTCATAAGGATTATAATCTCCGGTATCTTCGGTATTTCCATTCGATGCGACACTGCTATTCATTTTAGCGAAGTATTTTCTATTAAACACTTAATAAAACCACACCTCGTGTGACACTCTTGTCCAATGATACAACCTCACCTTACGTAAATCGGATATCGAAGTCTGCTACTAATAACAAGAACTATTTGACTTAAATATAGTGAATAAATCTCATTTTAACGATGCAAGAGAAATGTACGCTATAAATTAAAACAAAATAATAACAGACACAGAATGTAGAAGTCATTGAAACTGTTTGTTTTGTTCTCTTGAGGCCATGGTGCAGTAATATAAAGCAAAGACAATCTGACGTGATTTAATTAAAGCCGTAATTGCGGGTAAATCTTAATAAAATACTGCCGTTAGATAAAGTGATAAGCCAATCACATTTCACGTATGCAACTCTTTCGTTAGATCTTGTATCTTTATTGCTCGCACGTCGAAGACACACAACTAATGTGATTCAGGTATTACGGTGATATGACATGTTTGCGCACATTAAAAAATATCAACCGCGAAAATAGTACAAGGCGAGCAAGAATAATAATATCAACGGTTTCTGAAATTGAAAATTGACAAAAGGAACAACACTGCTAACTTCACTATCTGTATAATTAGAAATGAATATATTTCATTGAATAATCGATTTTCTTTCAACTACCTTGGACACAAATTATAATAATCGATAGACGTGTAGACGCGATTTGTAATTTTTTGCAATGTGCAAAAAATAACTGTGTTATAACTGTGTAATATAACAATATTTTACTTAATATACCTATTTTTTTTATGCTACGCAACCAGATTTTCATATCGTTTTATATAGTTATTATATTGTATATCGCGTAAGAAAAATATTAGCAAATATTGCAAGTAATTTACATTATAGTATTTAGAATATGGGGGCCGAGGACTATTTAGCACCAAGGGAAGCTTGCGGTACTATTTTTTATTGTTGTAGGAAATTGTGTTGTTTGAAAAATATATAATCTGATGTTCTTCATTTTCTATCTTGAATATCCTTTGTGCGCCTAAAGCAAAATTCGCAACGAACCCAAAACAGATGACAATTGGATTTGTTTGTATAAAGACCTAAGCATTTTTATGGTCGCTATAAAATTAGTGAGTAAAATGAGTAAAATTTCATGGTAACATATGTTGCGGACTATAATCGTCATTAACACTTTCATTGTTCCATTTTTTGCCAAGGCAGCCAAGTACTAGTTTGCAGACTTCACACGCCTTGGTGAAGAGTATGGAGAAATCCTGGGTATGCTTTAAGGAGTTTAAGGTTTCTTTATCGTTATGAATGCATAATATTTGGTAAAGAAAGTGAGTGAGCGAGTGGGCTGAATTCTATGCTACTTCTATGCTGTAGACTAAATTATATTTAGTTAATTATACTACGCACATTTTTTTATATAAGTTGTAATTTTGCCCCCGTCTGTAAATATATGTGAAATTGAAAATGCCTAAAGGTTTTCTAACTCAACAATTTCACAATACTTATGATAAATTAGAAATCTTGTGTTAAATTAAATAAAGTTAATTTTTTAATAAACAAAATCAATTTAATGCTTTATTGAAATTCAGTTACATAATGTTTAGAACACTGGTGTAATAACAATAAGTTTAACAATGTAATTTTTAGGTATTTTCTTTTTTGACAATTAACATTCTAGTAAAAATAAATATATATATATAATATTGCATATTTTTTTCTTTTACTTATATACATAAGTAGTTACATGACAGCTATTAATTGCAATAGCGTATGTACTCCAAATTCCATTGTCTTCTCTTGCGAAGTACAATAGTTTACTCAATAATTTCTATTTACACATGGTAATGATATTCTCCCATCGATTTTCTCGTATTACCAGGTATCTGAGCGCACATTATTGTACGTTTTCGCTCACTTGATACCTGTTTCTTAGGGGCCACCTATTTGAGGTGTTGGGCCTTATCGGATCACCGGGTACGAATGGTAACGAAGGTTGGCTTGAAAAATTGATATAACTCGATGTCCTCGGTATATCGTTTCGTTCAGCAAGTATGCCGTAATTTGGGAAGGTTGGAGGACCGGTAGACACTACTCCACTAGGCAAGAAGGCTTGATTGGTCTGTGAAACTAATCCAACAGATTGTCCGTAGGGTGGTTGTTGAGCCAAAATATTGTCATTTATTGTTGGATTGATTTTGACGACTGGAGCTGTTGGTTCGCATACAGTTCCCGCAAGAAGCTGCTTCAGGGGCGCGGTATATATTCTGAAATTAATGTCACTATAGTCTAATTCTGATTCCAAAAACACAGGCATACGATCTGACATTACCCAAACGTTTCTTATTTCATCAATCTTAATGTCGCTGGGGAATATGAGACCAACATCATCTTTGTCTACCAGTGCTATATTTTGAGGCCTATGAGGAAGAGCTGAATTCCAACATCCAATGGCATTTTGATCTATTAAATTGAAAAGTTGCACTCCTGTCTCATCCATAACCTTAGCTGTAGTATGAGTGTTAGCGCCTCGTGGACCAATGATAAAAAAGTCACGGTAAGATCCAGTTACTTTCCTTTCATCTCTTAAAGTACGCGTGGAAACAGCAAACTCCGTATTACTCGTCAAGGGACTGAAATAGAGTGTACGATATCCGTCCGGTC
>DVPR01001265.1:0-11230 GCA_018239345.1 Oxynetra stangelandi | reverse complement strand
GTATGTACAGGTACATACATATTATATATGTTATGAAAACGAGTACAGAGAAGTCAATTGCTTCAAACAATCATTTATCACCGGCATATATGGTTGCCACTTATACATAGTAACATAAGGTAACATAAAGAACAACTTAAAATTGTATGATACCTTTTAGGATTCTTCAGAGAGTCAGTCTTGTATGTGATATTTGCGCAGGTTTTATCAAGGCCGAGCATATCCTTGTCAATTTGCAAAGTTTCGTTCTTATCTTTCAAGTCGAGTTGTAATTTGAATTTAACAACCTCCAACTTGTTTATCTTCTCCCAGGCCGACTGGCAGCGATCTATCAACATCTTCTTGTTACTTTCCGTCACACAAAGTTCCTAAAATACACGATAAAGATACAATTTAGGATAGTTTGTCATAACAAACGTTGCGCTGTGGAAATATACTGTTATGTAATGTAAGAATATTTTTTAAGCCAGTACAACAATCCGTTTTAAGTTTTATCATAATGTGTACATTACTATATATTATGTTTCCACATTAAACAATGCTTACACTAGAATAATTGTTATATGAAACGAATTACGATTTTAACAAGGGAATGAAAATATTTGTGGTTGTTAAATACTTGTAAATGCATATATATTACATTATGTTTTTGATAGTACTTGTACAATCTGATTTTCAGGGACTATGGTAACGGAATACCTTCTTGAGCTCAGTATCAGCCAAATCATACGTCAACTCCGTACTCCTCCTCCCATCTCTGTTCGAGAGGCATTCAGAGCAGACGAGCAACGGCATGTTCAGCTGTTCCAGCTCCCTTTCCGTAGAAGCTTTTTCTTCTTTTAACGCAGACATCTCACGATCCAAAAGATCGAGGAGCTCTTGTAGAGTCGACTTCCATTGTTCGATCTCGTATACCCTAGATAAACAAACATTAGTCACCAACTGGCACTTTTTCTGACAGTACTTTTATACGCTAAAGAATAATGATACTATCTTGAAAAAAATAGACAGAGCATGTACCACGGTAAACAGATGACTAATTTCCGAACACATATTGATAGGAACTGAATTCACAATTTTCGTTCGTGCTCAAGCTACTGTCACGTTCAAATCCTATATTAAATGTTCTTTTTGCAAACTATAATTTTTATAATGTCATAGCTATTTAACGTGTTTTAAAATACAATGTTACTTATAAATCACCTTTCGCCCAGGCTCAAATAATTCGTTCCCCAGAATATAGAATCTTGGTTATGAAAATGATTTAGCCAAAAGATATAAGAAATATGATATTGCCAACGTATTTATTATCGAAATTCAAAATATCTCCACGACTAATTTAATTCAAGTCGGTTCCTCGCAGCTTTTGGGTGAAAATATAATGAGCAGTGAAACTTTCGCATTTATTATAATATGCATCAGGTTCAAATATTATACAACATTTCCACTAAATTTAGAGTAAAGTTTAAAGGTAGTATCTATAGAGCGTTTGAATTATTTTGTTATTCAAGATTAGTAGTTGATGTTAAATAAATAAAAGCAGGCGACTTAACTGCACTGCACGGTTCAATGCATTAAAAACACACGAAATATTTTTATATGAAGAAATTCATTCTGTTTACCCGAGTTAATGAGAAATCATGAATGTAACACGGTCAAGTGCAAAACGCTTATGTTTTTAATACAAGAAAATGAAATATAAATAATACATGCATATCGCAGAATGAAAGTAAAGCAAGGTTTTATAATGAACAATAACAGCACTGGAAAAATAGGAAATAAAACACTAGAGGAAGCGACGGGAAATAAAAAGCTGCGGTTTTAATGATGTTATTATCTTAACACTAATTCTTATCACGATTTACCACGATATATGTATCCTTTTCAAATTACCATGTTTGTGATATTTTTTCATTTTTTATAGCTGACCGTCACCGATTGCTCGCCGAAGTATTATTCCGTTATGTTATGTTTCGTATGTTATGTTCGGTATCTATTTTGGCAATATCAGTTTTCATTTATATCAGATAGATTTACGTATTGCAGTGGTGTATTGTGATACATATTTCAAGCTTAGATATCACAAATCTGAGAACAAGATTATTCCAATTTTATAAATCTCTCAAAGCTATACGAGGTTATTGTAATGTCAGCCTTAATACATATATTTGGTCGTGTTAGAGTAGAGTTATTATTCTGAAATCATGCATTAGATTTATGTAAGACATCGTCCAGCTAATGGATATTTAACATTGTTTTATAAAAAACGCGTCGTTTTCTATATCATGTCATATTGAAATATTAAAATACATATTTATAAAGCGTTAAAAGGTAATTTTCTGAAGTTTATAGCTTATAGAGAGGTCTCTATCTCAAACTAAGATCGCAATTCTGATAAGAAAATCACCACCCCTACTACAACAACCCTACTACACCATTATTCTCTCAAACGAATGCTATCATAGCTACTGCTGTATTATTTATACATAATTGTTACAGATATTAAAGGGGTTTTTTTTGTTATAAAAATGTATATATAATGTTGATACTCCGGCATGAACTCAATAGATTACTTAATATGTATAGACAAAAACTATTCTTGAGAAGTTAAGAACTTCTGGATAGTTTCATGATTATCATAATCATTACCATAGTCATCACCGTCTACTACTGTTAAGAAATACACAAGCATTCTATCAAAATCAGATGCTACAGCGTCGGATGTCTGCTGACGACTAAATACCACCTTTCGAGTACCCTTCGACGACGTTTCTGTTACTGGTAATCAATAATTCTTAATGTTCTTTATTCAGTTCATCTATATAATATATATATATGAAATAAGTATCAATCTCGTTCGAAGCTAGCTTGAAACTCAACTATCTATTGGAACTCAGCGCTAAACACTAATTCGCTCTTAACCTGTTATAATTGGAATACGATACTTAGTCCAATCGTGAAAGTCTACTCAATTCTTAAACAATTGATACTATAAGCTTGTATACCTAAGACCAATATCACTTTATAGCTAGTTAGTGACCCATTCCGTTTTGATTGTTACCATTAGTCGCTTTTAATGAAGGTAATAGTGCCCCTATACCCTGAACCCAATCTACCCTGTTTGGGTTATATGCATATATGTATGTCCATGTTAAACTTAACTTAGCCTGGAACCTACCTCGCTCTCAACCGGTTGTTATTATGATAGCTGTCCCATTCGGTCTTGATCCTCGTCTCATTGCGGAGCTGATGAGCACCGTGGCGGAGGTCGAAGGCATCCGCGCGTCTAGTGTCCGCTGTCACCTATAATC
This sequence comes from Oxynetra stangelandi, assembly GCA_018239345.1. NCBI lineage: Eukaryota > Metazoa > Arthropoda > Insecta > Lepidoptera > Hesperiidae > Oxynetra > Oxynetra stangelandi. The sequence continues at coordinate 7,919 of DVPR01001265.1, read as the reverse complement.
AATTTTAAAATTGCAATAAACCAACTGTAAAGCTATATATAAGTTTTCGTTTAATCGATATAAATATTTGACATACATGGATACATTATTATTCTCATTACTAGAAATCTTCCAATAAGTAATCAGCATTAGGTCATTGCCTTATGGTAAGTTTTACACAATAATAATAATTAAGCCAACATTTACTTTGAACGTTACTAAAATTACTAGAATTAAACAAACAGCAGTTTAAACACGCAGAAATGTACGTACTTAATAATAGTCCAGTGAAATATTGGCTACGATAACGTACGTTTATAATTACATTTTACCGAGTCATAAATAAAACCTTCCACCCCAAAATGAGATCCACATACATACACACATATGTTATATTTGTTACGCTTATTTATCGTGCTGTTTATAAATTCACAACATGAATAGGTACATGGAAATTCGTCTACAATTCATATCGATGTAATATGAATACCAATGGGTTTTCATTTCAACTTTTCACTGGAAAGAAACTTCGTCAAAATGAATATTTACGACGGGTCGTCTTGTTTGAATAAAAATCACATTGTTTCTCCGTAAAACAATTTTTATATCTAAAGTTAACTATGTACTTAAATTTATACAAAATATAAGAGAGAGAGAGCACGGTTTCTGGAAACTGTAGCCAATGCAGCAAACACTAAGCTAAAAATATTTAAACATCGCCGTAAAAGATCTTAGACGAAACAAATGGAGATACATACCGTAACTCCGCATAAAAAGTGGTCCGGATTTACGCTACTATTTCTATGCAAATCAACGTACAACAGTACAAGACTTATCGCACCGAACAGGAGCACGATTGTGACATTTGACAGTTTTTGTTTTATTGAAATTACTTAAAAATAGTATCATTAACCTTACAATAATAACTACAAAAAAAAGAAACAAAAAAATTTAAATACACCAAACAATAACAGGGACCAGGAGTATCTAATTAATAACAATATAAGGTGTGTTTAGTTTTTATTTAAAACCAAGAGAGAGAGAGAGATCCCGATGCGTTTCTTAATATTATTATGACGCGACCGGTTTCGTTGGGAAATTAGAAAAGTTTTTCTTGTTCCACTAAAGTCGAGCAAATTGGCTGGTAAGCCTTTCAGTAACGTTCAGGTAATAACTGTTTAAAAATTCGAATAAGGTATTCAAGTTTTCAGCGTCTAAACGCAAACACATATGTTATCACGTTTGCTATTCTAATTAAGAATATAATGTATATGATGTGATAAGAAAATAATAATGTCAGCACGTTTGTTTCGGAAAAACTTATGGTACAGATAATAATGTTCTTGTGTTAAGTGTTATAACATACGTAGATATGAAAGGTGATACAATTTTACTGTTATAATATTAAAACACTTAATTCCATAGGACCATATTAATATATTTTTTAACTAAGCTACAATGAGCCGTGAAGCTAAGTTTAGATTTTTTATTAACCACGCCAGTAAATATGCCAGCAAATAAGAGTAAAAAAATGGCAGCAAAAAATTCTTCCCTGACTGTTGACTTTAACTTCATTTCTACACGCGACAACACAGTCACCTTTTATTTATATTTTGTTATAAAAATGAGGTTTATAACTTTATATATCCTAAATATCTTTTCAAGGAGCTTTTTATTTTTACGTAATCCCCTTTCGAGCAATGACTACCATCATTCATTCACGTTAAGGAAATATTACTACTATTGTTAATGAAAAGTGGGATAGGCCAGATTTTTTTATAAAAAAGCTCATAAACAAACATATACATATTTAAGAAATACATAGCTTATATACTTTTATGTATTTATAATTATCTTCATAATACATTTTATGTAAATTAGTTCCGTGGTGGTAACATGATTGCCCGGTCGACAAACTAATAGGCGACAGGGTCATCATTTTCTCATTTACCTCAAACGTAAGTAGTATACACCTATATGAGTATCGAAAGAACTTTATTGCTTTATACTCAACATCCGCCACAGACCTCGAGTAAAATTTAAATTTGTTAAATTTGATTTCTGGATATATCAATTTTAAGCTACAGTTGACACGTTTCCTTTCCAACAGAGAGCTCGAAGCCCTGACGTATTTGCAGGTTGCAAGCAATCTGTAAAGTGAACCGACTCCGGGCGCGGTCGGTAGTCAGATCGGTGGCCCCGCTAGTGTTATATTTTCCCGAGCGTTTCCATGCTGCAGAGGTTACTTTAGGCAGTGTTTCCCCGTTCTTAATATTAGATAACTTCATTAAAACTCGCTGCAAGCCATTTAGGAACCGGTTTAAATACATCTCTCAGTTGAGTGAGTCACTAAAACGTATCCCCGCCAATGCGCCTTATGGCAGAGTGGTAGAGTAGACTCAAGACATGCCACGGTCACGAGAAAGAACCGTACAGCGTGGTGTGACGTAACAAGATTCTAGAAATAAACACGTCTAATCGCGCTATTTGTGATACCTTTATTTGGTATATTAAGTGCGTACTAAATTAACACAATATTTGTGACGCGATGCATCTTAAAAAAATCATAACATCCGGAATAAACATGTCGATGTCGTCCATGTACTTTATATCAATAAACTTCTGCACTTATTTTTCCACTTAGCGTAAAAGCGAACGTAACATAATACTGTAATTCAACTGCTGGATAAAAAAATCAATCTCGAAAAATAATAAAGCTTGAGCGCTCTTCGTTACGTTGAAATGGTATACCTGAAGTACAAGTGGAAAAAAAAACTCAATACTTTTATTAAACATAATTTGCGGCACAAAGTAAGTGTTTGTATATCTCAGACATGTACAATTCAATTAAAAATACAATTGTAGATGCGTCTCCAAAGTATGTACACGGATACACTACTATTTAAAACAATATACAGCTATGGAAGAATTGTCCAGCATAGTGACCGCGTTCCGCACAATGGACGCCGTTTACCACCTTTTAGCAAATTGCATCTAGTTTATATAAAATACGATTTAATAGAGACACACGCTGGCTTCGTTGTACATCGTCGATTTATATCCGCACACTCGGTACTCTTAATTTGTTCCGCTTTGAGGTTCACTAACGAGTTTCTGTACGACAACCGTTTTAATTCTTAATGCATTCAAGTCTAGTATTCCGTTTAAGCGGTGGTCGATTGCGCATTTTTATTACTCATTAATGTTATATCGCTATAATGATTATGTAACCGTTTCGCTTATTGTACGTTTGTATATAATAAACTACAAAGTACGATTTTAATAAAGAATTCGTGGAAACATTTTTTGAATATAAGGCACAGGGGTTTTTGTATATAGCTGTTGATTTTTCCAATCACAAAGTGCTTTTCGGTACGATTTCTTTTCTAAAATTTCAATTGGACGGCCCCAGAATTGTTTCCATCCTATTTTCACTGGCGAGCGTACCGACCTAGCGTACCGACCTTGTCGTCTGAATAGGTAAATATTGTAGCCGAGGTGCAGCAAGTCGAAATATTCGCTCACCTTCTAGTGTAAAATCTTCTTAAACGCTTGTACATCCTGTATAATTCCTGTCCTGTTCCTGTCCTGTTTTATTTATTTTTTTATATTGATAACATTTTTATTTCTCTAACCGTTAATCCTTCAAAATGTAAGGCCGCCTTCAACCACTTTCGAATATATGTGTAAGTTCGGTATAAGTGTTTTGACATGCATAAAAAGCTATGGTATCGCAGTTAAGCCATAAAAAGCCGGAATAAGACTTGGGACTGTTGCTTTGAAATGAGCTGTAAAATCGCCGCCGCTCTTGTATCTATGTTTTACCAATCAAGCTCTCTTGAACGAATGAAGCCAATGTATTATCTTTCTTCCATCGTAAATTATACGGTTCTTTTTAGCTGAGCAAAAGTATTAAAATATTCTAAGGAAATCAACACCTCGTAGTATTTATTTATCATACCCGCTAGAATTACCATATCATCCATATATCCCAACTTTATTCATTATTCAAGTTCCTTGTAATTTATAAAATCTCAATAATTTCATCAGTTTTTTATTCGCTTTTCACTGATCATCTCGAGTGGCATATCTTTAAAATTTACCAATATTACTACCACAGTAATAAAACTCATCGAGGCGTGTTCGATAGAGAATCTTCGTACTTCGCACGTCTAAAGTAGATATAAGTATTTTATAATAAACATTTCAATTATATATACTTACATTCGTATATTCTATTTATATTTGTCCGTGCACAAGAGATCATGTTTACTAGTTAATCGGCAAACAAAATGTATGAGTAAATATCTGAACGAAAGAATGACAAAGAAGATATACAACGTGAGTGTTGATGGAGGTAGATGTCGTGGGAGGCCAAGGCTCTCCTATCTCGACCAAATAGGTCGGGCATTAGCTGATGGGGGAGTCAAGAGCCTCCAAAACCGGCATGGATGCATGAAGAGACTGATGAATGTAGATGAAGCACATCAAGTTTGTAAGGACAGAGATGTTTGGCATTCCGTGCTCTCTGCCTACACCGCTAGGGACCTGGCGTTATTTATTTATTTATTTAAATATCTGATAGCAAAATATTTTACATTCAAATTAACATAGCATTTTGAAGGCACGGATAAAAATTAAATTTTACACATGAGTTGACTAACACACGAGATTAACACGGGATACACTCCGATAGCTGAGATAAACATTTGTATCTCTTTTCCCTTGTTTATATCATTTCCATTATCACGCTGCGCCATCGAATACTCCACAACATGTTCACAAATAAGAACGAAATATTCAAACGCCTAACCGAATAGTATGTTTACAAAATTATAACGCAGATTGGCGTTTGCAATCGTTTGCTAAATTTCCATTGTGCTAAATTTATAGTTTGTTTTCGCGACACCTTCTCACGGGGTCACAGTTGACTGCGATACATTTGAAGCCAAATGTTAGTCAAATTTGAGATCAATGATCAATATAAAGCTAACACACATCTCTGTCCACACTCGGTGCAACCATTACTGGCTCAGAACGATGTTTATTTACTGATCGGACCTTTAATGTAGTCCTTGTAGATTACAAAGAGGCAACTGAATGCCTTATGATGTTGTCTAACAGTTGGCACAATTAAGTTCAGTGGATTATACTCGTTCTAAAGATTTGGCAGCCAGGCATAATAAGACTCGAGATGTTCCAACATGATATCGGCGACGCGAATGTAGAGAGTCTCCTTCGAAAGACGTGTCTTCTTCGATATTATACACAAATTTCACGACCGTTTAGAATCAGCAATAAACAATAATACTATTATATACTTTTATCTGTATTGGAACATCACATATTCAAAAGTATTACAAGTAAAGATTGCGTTGCTACTCGCGTTTTACACAGTTGTCCTCTGTTGTTTTCCCAAAGTCCATTTATTAACAGAATATCGAATGCCATCAAAAGATCTTTGCTTTAGAGTGGTGAACGTCTTGAGCCATACGTTGGCAGTTACTTCAATGTCCTAAAGTACTAACAATAATCGAATCGTAAATTGATTTGCAGTATATGTATATGACTACCTTACATTAGCCTGTATTTAATTATAGTGGCCTTAGCTATATCAATGAACCTTTTAACAGGATTTACAAATAAAAGCTATAAGCCTAATGCAAATGATAACTATTTACTTTAACGAGTATATTGGACGGTAATTCCGTGTGTTCGTTCAAAAATACAATGAAAAGAAACGTATTTATACGAATATGTTGTGTAAACAGGAACTTTCCTAGGTGAACAAAATTGTATCAGCGAACGATACCGACCGAACTATGAAAAACAAACATAATTTATCACCTGTAAACCGTAGAGGCGGGCATCCCAATCGGGCAGACTTAAATGTGGTAATGGTTTCTCGAACGTTACTACGGACTGCATTGCTGCGATTTATCACCTTTTAAATCACGAATAATAAAAAAATATTGTTCAAACATAAAAATGTAATATTGTAGCGCCATAAACTGTAATAAAAGAGAGATGAGTGCAGCTGTCAAAACAAATAATGGCGCCCGTCAGCAGCGTTCTAATTTTAGAAGTTGTTTATTAGCAGCCAGTGCTCAAAAGAGGATTATTTATAACTATGAACGAAAATGTTGCGATTGTTCAATAGTTATATATTAATAAAAATAAATAACCGTTACGCCAGGTCCCTAGCGGGGTAGGCAGAGAGCACCGAGTGCCAAACATATCTGTCCTTACAAACCTTCGTCGACATTCATCAGTCTCTTCGTGCATATACGCCGGTTTCGGAGGCTCTTGACTCCCCTTGATCAGGCAATACAAAAAATGTGTGATTTCGGTTAACAAACTTTTTAAAAATAAATCTATTTCGTAGTTACAAATGTTATATTATGCATATGTATATGGATGTTTACCGGGTGTCTAAGTATCATAGTATACTCGTACAGTCTCTGCGGTTAGATAGCCATCAGTTCTTCAAAGCAATAATTTTTTCTTTAGTATAAGTGTGTGTGAGAAAAATATGTAGGTAACTTGTCTTCTACGACTAACTTGCCCTTTTTTCAAAGGCTCCATGGATTTTAGATGGCTATTAGGCTTGTTAGAATTGTGACACGTTCCTTATTCGAAGGGCGAAATTAGGGAGCTGTTGTGTTATGTTCTGACCCACTTTCCCTATTAGGGCGGAACTTTTACAGTTTGCGGATCGCCACTCATAGTGAAACTACGTGACCGTATATTATCTTGTCAACTGGGAGCCTGATTTTCATATTGGTCTAGAAGAAATTGAAGATAACGTGTTTCAGATATAATGCTGGAAAATAATACATACATTGATATATTAAATAAATTATTGTAAAATTAATACCTACGAGAGCTTAGGACTCCCGATAAACTGAATGTTAGTTTCAGAATTTGTTTGTAAAGTGTTTTTGTTATGAGTAAAGATCTTATCGGATTTCCAGCATATATTATCGATGTAATCTTTATTATCGCATGAATAAAACAAACTTTCATACTGTAAATTACAGCATGACATAGAATGTTTTATTTTAGGCGAACATTTTTTTAAAAACTCGATGGAAATGAAAAGAAATTATGCATTGTATGCCGCTTAAAAACTCAGCAATTTTTTTTTCAAAAAGCGACGTCGCAAGTCAAATTTCTTATAAATATTCATGTAGTGTTGAATATTTAAATATTAAGCTTCTACCGGCATTGGGTATTAGGTGATAGGTATATAATAGATCATATGAACCTACATAATTATTAAGAAATTCAAATTTCAAACATGATGTATGTAAAAATACTACTTTTTTAAATTAATTTTTTATTATAATCTTTGCATTTATTTTTACTTATTAAGTACTTTTAAAAAAAATAACAATAAGGTAATTAACAATAAGTGTTAATCCTCAATTTATGTCAAACATATGTGGTTTCATATGGACTTAAGATAATCACTTGAAAGTTCGGCCTTTTCCAGATAAAATTCTATAAACGTTTAATTCCTTGTATATGTGTGTGTGCGTCTTGTTTACTGAGCTCCCGTTTTATTACTATTCTTTTGTAACTGTATTTGGATTTCGGCCAAATGTTGTCCTTTTATTCATGCGAATGTGTAGACAAGCTGCACACTGTTTACTCCGCAATTATACAAAACGTACATTCCGAGTAATTTATTTTGCAAATGCAAATTTATAAAGCTCTGTTTTTTTAACGCACATATGTAGTTTAATAAGATTAATAACTATTATAGATACCATTAATAAAACATACACTTAAAAATGCCTGTGTCATAGTAATTAGACAGATATTTTTGCATCTAGACGCAATAAATGCTTTATGCTCGGCACACAAATATTTGTTCTGAATGCGATCGAACGTAGCAGTCAGGTTCACCAACCACTAAACCATCTGGTCAGTCACTG
>DVPR01001264.1:0-11231 GCA_018239345.1 Oxynetra stangelandi | reverse complement strand
CCACATAACCGCCCTAGATCCCGCTAGGGGGTAAGCATGAGCGTTTCCCCGAGGTAAAACCAAAAAAAAAAAAGATAGGGTCAATGGTGGCTCAAAATGGTTCGTGTAAATATTACTTGGAGTTCTTCTGCTCGTGAACTTGCTCGAGATCTATCGCCCGCTTTTCATACAATATTGCTCGACTCAAATACTGCGAGGCTACAGAAAAAAACTGCTCTGGCCGTTGTGGTTAATAGAGGCAGCGGACAAACTACCTCGTTGTAAAATTAATCACCTTTTAAATGCAGTTTTTTTTTATTGTTAAGTGGGTTCAACAAAGAATATTTCAAAGTTATCATTTCTTTTGGCGTGTTAAATGAAGGGTAAAATTGCCAGTTACGGTCGCACGCGTTATAGACGACGTTACAAAATAAGGAATATACTCATTGCACATGTGTGTATCAGATAATTGTATAACTTCTAACAACTGTACATAACTCAATTTTAAAACCAAACAAAATTCCAAATACATTGGACTTGACTTAACCATTTTCAGTATGATGGGAGAGCCATACATATTTACAAACTTGTTCATTAAACTTAACTTTTACATTTATAAGTTTAAAAATCCGTTTACATAAATATAGAAGGCTGTGAATTTGCAGTTTCAGTTACATAGAAAGTTTCATGCCATTAGACTTATGCTGAGTTAAAAATATGGCTTCTGTATTATAAGGACTTGCTTATAAACAGCTGTTACCGTGCTTATCATTCAATATAAACCCATCATATAAAGTGACGACTCATTTATTAAGATCCCTAAATATAATGTAACAAAAACTTTTATGTAGTTGCGCCTACTTTTATTTACGATACTTAAGAATAATAGCATTTTAATATTTCATTGGCTATGGTGAAATATAAAGATTTTTTGTTTTATATTTTACTACATAAAACGAAAATCGTCAAAGTATCTTCAAATACATTACATTTATAGATTTTATATTAACCACGTTAATCGGTTCATGGACATGCTTAACATAACATAAATATTGTTTGAGTAAATAAATAAAATACAGTACAATAAAAAAAAACTCCATGACAAATGACCGAATAATTTAATGTTAAAATTTGCAAAAAATATTATTTGCAAATAAATATTTTGTTATCTTTGCAATGACGTTATCTTTGGTAGCTAACATTTTCATTTAGAGATTGGGAAAAATTTGCATATAGAATCACCAACCGAAACATTGAAAATCGATTTTGCATGTTTATATGTATATCGAAAAATTTTATACTTCTAACAGATAAAGAACGAATGACTTTGTTGTATTTAACGTTATGTTTTTTTTTTTCACAATCCGATGTAGCCATACCAAGCACGTATCCGAGTTGGATATTTACTTTTAATATTTAGTCATTGTTAATTAATCACGTTTACGAATGTATACAATGTAAAATTAAATGTTAACAATACGTCAAACAATTGCATTTTGTAAAAAAAATGCCTAGCACTTCACAAAGTGTAAGAGAATCCAAAATGAACCAAGCAATTTCTTTTAACGAGCAAAATAATTAAAAAAGAAAACCCAACCGTCAAAAGTATTGCCTATAGTTTTGATTAAGCATTACTATGTAAAATATGCCTATAAGCACAAATCACTAATGCAAGAGCTTGTTGCATAGTAGATTCACGGTATAATCTGTACATTAAGATAGATTTTAAGTATAAAGGTTAATAAAGATCCGTTAATAGTAGGTGATTGAGTGCTACGAGTTAGATAATGTGAAGTAATCATCGAAGTAGTTTTGACCTGAAAATGATGGGTACAAGACACGGTCCGTTTCGACTTTGACTAATTAAACAGATAATCCCAAATGTGATTATTCAAATTATATAGCAGTGAAGCATTACCGTTTCTCAAACGGTCCATCGAATAAGTGTCGAGGTAATTTCAGTTAGCCATAGGGTGGATGACTCATCGCGGCAAATTTGATTTGTACGTGAATTTCGCTATTTTAAATGATCACGTCCAACGATAATCGCAAATTCTAAATGTAAAGGGACAACTTTACACACACACACACACACAAATACACACACACACACTCACACACACAAGTATTAAAATAATAACAATTGTTTTCTTATAGTTTGTCAGCGTTTATTATTATTCCATTAGTCACGTACAACTTCCGCATATGTTACGCGTACGTAGCAGCATCGGTTTTACCCGGATCCACGTTAACAAAGAATATACTTCTCGGAAAACGAAGGCCAAAATGTCACTAAACCTTGAACGTACACAATAATAGGTAACGATGTGCCCTAATCTAATGACCTTGGACGAAAACAGCAAGTGGCCTATTTTCATCTTGATCCAAAATACGAATAAGAGTATAGTACTTATTAAGTTAGAATAACAGTACCGAAAATGTTAGGCCGCTTGTTAATAAAAAAAACGAAATTTATTTGCATAAACATGTCACATATAGTTATTTTATTATGACCGATCTCTTTTTGTACGTACATATTCAATAAATGCCATTGACATGTTTATCCGTTTTATATAAGACTATTTTTAGATAACAAAACAAAAAACCAATACCACGCGCTCTTCTGAGTCTTAAACCGACGCGTCGGTGATCTCCTCACATGACACAGCAATAATACAAAACAATTGCTCCCTTTTAAATCGTCTCGCTTGCTGACAATGGATTTTATTTTTTCGCTAACAACAGTCCTCTACAGCACGTAAGCACAAGCGATTACGTAACTGTTGGTACCTACGTACCTACGTTTTTCACGATAGGTCGGGCAGTAGGGCGACCGGTGACTACCTAGGCGTCATAGCGCGCGAAATTGTTTCGGCCGGTCATCGACCCGTGTCCTTCACGTTACACATACAGGTATATCCATAATCACGTAACGCACGCGGTTAATAGAACGCGTTATCATTAATAAACCCGATATTCAACTTTTATGTTTATTTGTATGATACTACGACCAATTTCGTGTGAGTGTGATTTTAATGATTTTAATTATATATATATTTGGACATCTTAATCCAAACAACTATATTTATTTTGTCTTTATTATATATATTGTATGAACAGATCACCTACAGTTTTTTATACATAATGTATGCCTATATTACAAATTATACAATATTTTATATTTTTTAGTAATTTTGATGTGCCATAAATGCCATAAACATGCAATAAAAGGATCATGTACCTTATTGTTTCTACAATTTCCAAGGCTCCGTCGTGTTTGTCCTGGAACAAAATAAAACAAAATAAAATATGAACCCTTCAATGGGGAAATCTGTGCAGTACTCATAAACTGTAATATTATTTTTTAATAATTTTAGACTTAAAACTTTTGGAGCCAGTACAATACTATATATACATATATGTTATATTTAGTCTAGTCTCTGTGAGATATAATATTAATATGCACTTTTTAATTACTTTTAATTATTCCTATATGTTACAAGCTATTTGTTTTTTATTCTATTCCTGAATTTATATTGTACCTGATAATAACAGGTAGTAACAACAGCTTGATAAAAACATTTTCAACATTATAGATGTAGTAACTTGAATTAAATGCCATATCCTTATGTTAAGCCGTTGCTCATTAATGTTTATAAATATATTGTATGATTATTTGAAACATAGATAACGAAAACTAACTAGTTTTGTACTCAACTAACTAAGTATAATAAAATCAAAATGTCAAACACAACATAAGTAAAATGATTTGTTTTATAATTTTGTGTTTCACCTGCACTTAATGCAACTCTGCTCTTATACTGTATGCATTTAACTTTGAATAATTAAATTAAAAAATAATTTGTTACACTGAATTGATTAACTGTAATATAATAAAATAAATACTACAATACCATTACGAAAATAAAACCTATTCCTTTCAAAAAATCTACATCAGAACGAAACTATTAAGTTAATGACGCTATTAAACTGGTGATGAAGAAATTGACACAATGCCAGAAAATAAAATTGAATTTTACAAAGAACATTTTATATATACAGACACAAAATAACAAGAATGCTAATAAAAAATACACACAAAGAACTAATTACAGATCGTTAGTTGTACGGTTTCCACAATGTTATGGTAATTATATTGATAAAACTAATATCAATCATATGTAAGAAAATATTGGAATATCAAAACATATGAATTGGAACTATAAGAGTTTGTGTGATTTCTTTATGTTGAACTACTACACCAAGAAATCAGATGGACACTATAAAACAAATAACTCTATGACTTTATTTGTCAGTAAAATGTGTGCCTTGGTTTAAAAAAAAACTGAAATTGTATAAAATAATATCAGAGCAACCCAAGGTATTAATTTCAATATTATTAGATGTTAATACTCTATTAAATTATATATCTGTTATATTAAATATTTGGTTGTAAGTTTAGACTGTATTGGTTTTTTGAAAAAGCTATATGTTACCTAATAACCTTTATTTCATACCCATACCCTCATTAAGAAACTAGTCATCATATTAGTAATGTAAGATCTACTTTTTAGTATTTTAATTTACTCTTGCAATTTCCTTGAAGAAAGCATTTTTGAGTGTAAATTTTTCAACATTCATAGTGGGATATTTGTTTCATAGGTTGCCGATTGTCTATCATAATATACATAAATTTATTTTAACAAAAAAAAAGGAACAAAGATGTTTAACACAGAGATGCTTGGCACTTCATGCTCTCTACCTACCCGCTAGGGTCCTGGCGTGACGGTTATTTATTTGTTTATTTTAAGAAATTAAAAGTGATGTAATTTAGCTTGATTGGGCTTTATAGATGATTCTTAAGTCTAGTAGTACTAAACAGATTAAGTGTAGTTTTAGATTTTTTCTTTCATTTTAATGACTTTTCACAACGTTGACACAACTATAATTTGTGTATTTCAAAATTATATCATACAAATAGGATCATACTTATTATATGCTTAGCTTTAATTGTCTTGGGTATGTTCAGCACTGAACTTAAATGGTATAGGCATTTAGGTCATATGACACTAAATAACAAGAGGTATTTCCTAGATTAACTTTTGACTGTAGTAGCTTTGAACAACATGCTAGTTAGCATGGTAGCACTATACAGAGATGTTATATGACAATCCTTAGAACCAATAAATAAATAAAATCTAATTGCCTTTTTAGTGAGAATTTCGTTTTATGGTTATCTTTTGCAAGGTTTGCAAGAGATGTTTGGCGCTCCGTGCTCTCTGCCTACCGCCCTAGGGACCTGGTGTGACGGTTATTTATTTGATTTATTTGTTATCATTTTGTGGTGTTACAATATGTAGAGAATTAGTTATCTTGGTAATACATCAAAACATAATTATCTTGATTTAATTTTAATGCCAACATGAGATTTTATACTGTAAAAATATTTTTGGTCCATTTTAATAATTTCATTTTTTAATTTCAATTCATATACTTCAAATATTTGTAAATTTCAATAACTCCATGGAAATGAAAGATAAGTAAAAATCGAATACCATAGTGTAGTTATTGAATCTAATTCTTATTACTTTCATGACTATTTGTACCAAATTAAAATCAAAAACTCTTTTATTCAATACCATAATATACAAATTCAAATTCTAAGTTTCAATTCTAATTATATGCCCTTAAAGGACAATTCTCAAGACACTGTGTTAACAGATAGTCATTGTTTAAGTGTAATACAAATCCTCTTATTTTTATGATATATAAACAAAAGATTTACTTTCTTTTTAATAGTATTAGTAGAGAACATTAATATGGTATAATCTAGACTGCATGCACATCTGATATATTAGCATAGTAAAATTACAAATAAATAAAATCAATTATATCGCTCATAGTCCAAGATATTATTTAGAATTTTAAAAATAAGTAACATTTAAAACGGCTCTTGCATAAGTGATTTGAGTACTAATACTATAAATAAAATAAATCAGTAAGAATACTGCTACTAACCTCATATCATCATAAATGTTATCACTTTTTGTTGAAAGGGAAGACCCATGCTCAGCATTCAGACATTAAATGTTAAGATTGTGGTTATAAATAACAATATGTGATCTTTTATTAATTAACAGGATTAACTTTTTAGGTATTATTAACAAACAGTATTAAAATAAAAAATACTTCTACAAAACAATCATTTTAACGAATTCAAAATTATGTATTTGTATTTTAACTCAATAAAAATGAAAAACAACCGTCAATCTAATCAAATTACTTACACTATATTTGAATTCAATGCTATTTGTCAAAGCAATTAGGTATTATCTTGTTTATTATGTCTATTGGGAGCTAATAATATGTCACAGATAGCAGGTTAATGAAATAGAATTGTGTTAATAAGACCTTCATATATAAATATATTTAAAAATTTTGAAGATATCATATAGAATTTAACTTTCAAATTAAAGTTTTAATAATACACCTAACATTGTGTAAACACATAAATATTTTTAAACATCAATATAGTTGTGATTTGTTTAATACCAAAACTGTGTCATTGCATTGTTTATGTCATATATACATGATATGGTGACACAAATAGCATTTCACAAAGCATCTATTTCGCCTGTTTTGAAAAGAGATAATAATAACAATGTGTGACATTTATGCTGACAAGCTTTGTTTTGGTTTACAGTTACACTAGTTTAGTACAATTATGTTATTCTACATTGAAATGTAAAATACCGAATTACGATAATATCTGTTGCTTTGTATACAGTAATAGATAATTTGCATTGTATGTATAGTTAGCTAGACTGGGCATAAAATGTAAATAGAAAAGCATGATAGAATCGAAGACTACGCAACAGTGTGTACATATCTAAAAAAAAAGCCGACACCTTGACAAAACACGAGGTCAATACACTCTGCACCACAAAACCCATGTGATGCGAGACTGAAATAAAATTATCTACCGATATTGTTTGTGTTCCGGTTTTACAATTTCGTTGTAGCGTTAATAACATTGACAAACGAATAACCTAAAGCTATTTTCACATTTCTACTTTACGCATAACATCTATACGCATCTATGCATATGAATGATTGTATTGACAGTAGTAGTCAGCTCAAATTCCATTTTGAACAAGATTTTATAGTTTTGACGATTTTTCAAATACACGTCAAATGTGCATTTATGTAGCATCTAACACAGTTTCATAATATGATTTTCTTACCGAGCCATGACCCGATGTGAGGGGCCATGTATAAACAACGGGTTCTGCGCCTGCAGGAGAGTGCAAGCGTAAATCCAAAGCCATTATAAGATAACCACTGCATTAATGCACACACTTTTCACTTAAACACTAAAATTATCACTAAAACATCTGATATTATTCATAATTTCACTGCACTTTCACACACACACACTCTGAACAACTAGGCTGGCCGCCATGTTGAAAATAGTATCAATCAAATCATGGCCGACAGTTTGGTGTTGACAGAATTAACTTCGTTATTACTTCAATACCTAATTATAATAAAACTTCCTTAACATAGAAATAATTAATGATGCATTATTAAAAATATTAACCTATTAAAATAAAATAAAACTGATTTTAGTATAATACGAGAGTTGCTATAACTAAAATAAATGTAGTTTTTAACCAACAAATCTTACTAATCTTTACTTATCCATTGTATTACAACACTGACTGTTAGTCCAAAATCCAAAGTTTTACATCGTAAAACGCGCGATATATAAATAAATCTTGCTTGACACCAGAGTTGTGTATTTGCACACGCTAAAGTCAATAATATATAAAACTACACTATAAAAACCACATTATAGACAAATTTAAATTACACAAATTTGTGGACTTTGCTTAATACGATTTTCGCCGGTAATTATTACACGTAACGTTAATGAGTACGGTAATAAATAATAGATTAGCTTTATGAATACTTTAATGACAATAAAAACGCAAAAGAAGTATGTCAGGATCGAGATCGGTGAACATTTTTTATGTCTACCTACCTCTATGAGAAATTGATGATGATGATGCAAAAGTGACAGTATCCATGAAGTAGGTAAATAAATGGGGCTTGTTAGTAGTACGAGAGAACTGAGGACACTCGTGGTCAGTGGTATTATTTACCATAGCAGTATTATATTTTAATGTGCCATGGTTCAGAAGTTGTTGCTCTTATTGCTTTGAATAATCTATGCTCACTCTCTGTCAATAAAACTGGTAACCACAGAGAGAAATGACAAAAGTGACATTGACAAACTGATACACTGGGTGTCTGTGGTAGTATTGATTTATTTAATTAATAAAATAGATTGTACAAACTACCAAAGAGCAATGTCTGACGCCGAAGAAGAATATGTAAAAAATTACAAAGAAATCGCTGATGAAATAAGTAGATGCAAATCAAATCCACAAACTTCTGGCATGTTTGTGTCTGGATGGGACGATGCAGATCAAGATGTACAGCTTGTAAGAGACCCAAAAGGTAGCTAATTAATATTGTTAGAACAAAAGGTAGCTCAATATTTTCTTTCACTTAAAATGGAATGATGGTTCAACGATTGACGAAGCTCGCGAGGATTTTCGCTGAAATTGAGGTCTTGTATACACAACAACAATCAAGTTCTTAGATCGTATGACGGGCTAATACAGCTTCGATCTACCTGATATCAGTCTAGACAAGTTGGCATTGACTTTGAAATAACTACAAAATTGTGAAGTTCCAAGTGGTTAGGGAGTTATTTTAGAATTGCTCACTTCAGAATGTAATCAGAATTGCTGACAATTTTATTTTTTTTAATGTAAAAGAGAGTGACAACCATTTTTACGTTTATTCTAGAAATTAGGCAATTCTTTGACATAAACAATTACACCTTTCTTATGTTTGTCTTACTATCAATGGTTAAATGATTTGATTCATCCCACTCAACCAGGAATTAAATCTGTTTGTATATGAAATATTAAAAATGAAATTTCATTGTCAGTTTACAATGACAGCGAATATAATTTTTTTATTTTCATTTATAGCAAATCCATTTGATTATGTGCTGTGGGCAGCTGAACATAATGAGCTTGGGGTTTTAAAGGAGCTTTTAAAGAATCAACCTGGCCTTGTGCACACTAGAGATGATGATGGCTACACACCACTCCACCGTGCAGCATATAGCAACCATGTGTCTGTTATATCATACTTGCTCAGTGTTGGCGCTGATGTGAAAAAGGTCACTGAACTGGGTTGGACACCATTGCACTCAGCATGCAATTGGAATAACTACAGCGCTACTGCAAGATTGTTAGCAGCAGGTGCTGATCCAGCGGCACTTTCAGATGGAGGTTAATTCATAAATATGTATATTTTTAACTTTACTCAATCAAGCTTTAAGTTAATTTATAAATGAAACTCTATTTTTAAGTAAATCCAATGCGCAATAATAAAGTGCCACTTGTAGATGTTATTGTGAGCATGAACATATGTCATCTGAACATTTCATATAAATACTAATAGCAAAGTTCAATTTAGTTTAAGAATGTTAATATACCCTTTTCTTACAGACCAAACACCATTGCATCTTGTATCAGCGATAAGCCACTGCAAATCAACTTTACTTGTTTTGTTACTCAGAGAAGATATTGTAAATATTGTAAGAAAAGCAAACAAAAGTAATGAAACTCCGGAACAATTGGCCCGTAGCCATGGAATATATGCACCATTGTTTGAAATGGCATCACCATCAATATCATACATTCGCTCTTCGGTTTTCACATGCAATCCGTACATGCGAGAATGATCAAATTGCTCTGGTATAACATTTTTATGTAACTCTAAACTTTTCCCAAATATATATATATATGTTTAAATTTTTTATTATAATGACACAGCTTTAAAATACTTTTATTATAACTCATTATTTTTTTGGTAAATTAATACTATGTAGTGTTACATTAGTTACTTAATAGTTTTAAGACCTATTAACTTTAATATAATCTGCAGCATTTATTAACCACCGTTGTTGCTTGTCACTATATACAACTGTAGATATGCAATAAATATAAAAAAGTTCAAATCCTCTGCAATGGAGACGATCAATAATTGCTTGTGCTTTATGCAATTGAGAATATTTATACCAGAATGTGTATATTAGAAACTCAAGCTAATAATTCCTTTATATTGTTGTAAATACTTTGTAGTATTAGAAAAGTAGTTTTAGAAAAAATACCAAATAACTAAAGTTATAATATTTGCTATAGACCAGATATCTGTAGATATGCTTATAAAGATAACATCAACAATGTTGTACATACTGATGCCTTGTATTTAATACATTTATTGTGTTTTAATCTTCTAGACTAATTTGTTTATATTATAGCGACGAAAAGTTATCACAATATAAAGTATTAGTGTTTATTAAAAAGCCCAGCAGACATTGTCCTGCCTGAAAAATCACCGCCACCTACCGGGTCTAGTCTTGAATTTAAACCATCTAGAGACTCATTTAATCATACACAAAAAAGAAATTAAAATCAGTCCAGTTGTTTAAGAGATCAGTGATAAAATCACACACAAAAGAATTATTTATACAAAAATGTAGACCATTTTACTTACCATTCAACATACCTTCAACTAACAAAGTCAATATAAACACGTCTTCATAACTTTCTGTGACAAAAATAAATATTCAGATGGAATACAGGTGGGACTAGTAAATAGGCTTGTATTCTAGTAGACCCACAAGAAAGTATTCCATAAAATAATAACATTGTTAGAACAAACACTTCAAAAGTAATTTTAGTAATGTGAATATAATATATTAATTAATCATTTTTCTTATATGTATAGAAAGGTGTAGTGTAGAAAAACTTGCAATGTTTTTTTGTGTATTCATATTATTTTCTTTTCAACATATTATGATTGCATCATGGAATAAAACTTATTTTTGAGTAAATAAATAGTCTATAGTAAATTCATTCATGAATATACATAAACAAATCGCATTTATAACTATACATACTTTATTTAAACAATAATCCACTTAACTTATTTAAGCATAGTAAATAAAACTCAAAAGTTGAAAATATGTTCAAAAAGTATATTGTTCCAAAAAAAATTTTTAAAAGGAAAACATCATCATCATCCTCCTGCCCTTGTCCCAATTCTTTTGGGGTCGGCGCAGTATGTTTTGTTCTTCCATTCATCCCTGTTTTTCGTCATCTGGT